>APFE031723809.1:1203-24571 GCA_000404065.3 Pinus taeda
TGAGAATTTTATACAGAAGCATCCAGAACTACTCAAGCGTTGAGGAAAACACTTTTTTTGAAGGAGATGGGCATGTTGGGTCCCTATAATACTAGTGATTACCCCATTACTATTGTAATTGTACCCCTTATTAATATTGTTGTGCCCCTATTGTCCCCATATTTTTATTACTGTGCCCCATAAAACCCCTCTATTGTTTTTTTTGTGGCTTTATATTATTATTGTTAGGTCGGCTGGGTTATATTGCGACTCCTTAGACTCCTATATATAGAAAGGAGGTTTTATCATTTGAATCATCCAAGAATTGTTCATTTATGTAATTTAAAGGAGGTTGCCCCCTCGAAGAGGCTAAATTCTAAGGCGTTGATCTCTATTTTCTATCTTTTCTTGAGTTGGTTTCATAACACTGACAAGAAAAATAAAGTTGTAGATCATATAGACGACTTCTACATGCATTTAAGAATGCTTGAGATACACTTTAACGATGTCGCTTGTAAACTGTTTCCATGCACTTTAGAAGGTAAAGCATATGTATGGTATCATAGTCTTCCAGCTAATTCAATCCACAATTGGAGGGAGTTTAATAAATTGTTCCTAGAAAAGTTTATGGATGATAAACTCTGACCATGCTATTGAATGAACTTGAGAACATCAAGACAAAGAAGAAAGAGAAAGTAAAGGATTTCAATCAAAGGTTTAATCACATATTAAACAAGTTCCCAGTTGATGTTCAACTGCACGATTCTATTACGAAGGATTATTACACAACTTCCTTACCCACAAACATTTATGTCTTTGTCAAGGGAGCTACAAAGTAGACTTTGGATTTAAATTTTGTAGAAGCCATTACAGTTGAGAAGGACTTGCACTCCATTGGATCAATTATAGATGATGATGCCTCTAAATAAAATAAGGATGCTTGTAAGAAAAACTAAGCCTCTTCAAATAAAGGTAAAGAAAAGGATTCTTTTGATATTGGAAGCTTTACCAAATCTTTAAAGTCACTTACTACTGAAGTATTTGAATTGAAGAGAAATTCAAGTGAGGCCTCTACCAACAAGAAGTCCTTTTAACCATTCTTACTTATAAGAAATAACAATAATCAACCTACTCAATATGCTCAAAGCTCAAATGTTGTGTTAAATGTTGAAGGCTTAGGCATGGAAAACTATTGCACTTTCCATTAGGATAGGCATTCAGAAAATACATGCCCACAATGGAACCACAACACGATTGCTATGAAAACCCATATTGTTGATACCCTATTAGCATATGAGAAAACTCAGCAGACAAAAGAAACAAATGAACCTGTCGTGACTGAAGAAAGTTCAAGTATTGGACATTCAACACTTTTGATATCATTTTCAATCCTGAAAATCAAAGTGTTGAAGAAACACCAAAAGGTGAAGCTCCTCCTTAGCTGTAGTCGACTAGCTGTTATAATTTCAGGAGCAAAGGATCCATTTCCAAATAATAATTGAATAAAAAAGAGTTGAAGAAACAATTATTAAGAATGATCCTACCACCAACCAATCCCGCTCAGAACACACATAATAAGTTTGAGAATGATGCTAATAAGAATACTTCCACCAACAGTAAAAAGAAGTTGATCACTTTGGAAGTGTCCAATAAAGCTATGCCTCCACACACTACCTCACTTCCTATTTGAAATGAAAGCATCAATTACAATATCATTAAGGACATGAAGAGAGTTCATGCTAACATTTCCATCTTTGAGCTTGGAAAGATGGTAGGCCAACATGAGATGATTGTCCAAGCCTTCTCACAACCTTTGTCAGGTGACAACCTTATACTTCTGAAATGATGTCTATTATGTCTCTTTGAATTCTCAAATATGTGGTTAATGTTATAAATTTAAATACTAACATTTGCTGCCCCAATTTTTGTTGAATTTTGAAATCTTTAATTATAATGTCCACAATTGTTTAGCTGGTTCAAGTGCATCTACGAATTTAAATCCATTATTTTTTGCTAACAAAATTAATGCAAAATGGGATAAAACTAATGCAAAGATCATTTAGCTAGATAGATCACTAGTCCAAGCAATTGGTGAACTCAACAATGTTATTATCCACTTTTCATTAGACCATTGATATCACCAGTGTATTAATATTGTTATTGTGGACATCCCTGAAGCCTATGGATTATTGTGTTTAATTGGTGACAAAAGTGATTTTTTGTGTATGTTCGAGTTCCTAAAATTTAGGAATTTCCCTAAAAAATAGGAGTGCATGAGGTAGTTAACTGATGTGTTGAAATTGAAAGTCAAGTTCTAGATTTTCTAGTGCGATTTAGTTTCGAAGTTGAAAGAACAAGTGGAGTTAACATCCTAAATTTTAGGAGGAACTATTTAACAAGTTGTATTAACTATTGTTAACTAGAAAGCACCAGTTCAACTTTCCAAACATAAAACTCACTAATTTTAACCATTGGAATTTCCTTTAAAAGAAGGAATGAAGGAACACATTTACTCATTGTTTTGGTGAGCACGAGTTGCTGAGACTAAACAATAGGAAGCACAAGGTTGTGGGTGGAGCTTGTGAGAGAAGGTGAATAAGCCTAGGAAAGGCTTGTTGGAACTGGAGAAGGACGAATTCCTTGGGTAAGGAAGAAGAGATCAAAATTCTTGCATAGGTTTCAATCTTAGATTAAGCAGGGAAAACAAGGTTGTTTTAGATTGAAATAGATGTATTGTAAGAGATCTAATGCTTAAGTTTCTTCAATAAAATTTCAGTAATCAAGCAAAGGGTTTTCCCAATTGAGTTCCTTCTAAAAAATGGGATGTTCAATTGTGTGACTGTTATTTTATTTCTATTCCTAATTCCACTGCAAACCGAGTAAAGAAATTCTATGTTTGTAGGAAAATAAAGTGTTTTTCATATTGTTCTTATCAGCATATCATAATTTCATGGAAATTCTACATGGTATTGGAGTAGTTAGAACAAATTTAAGGGTCATCACAAGTGAATCTTGCATAGGGAGAAGGAGGTTTGATCTCATGTTGTTGATTCTACTTCCAAGTTTTATGTCGATTGAATGCTAGGTGATGATGATTGTTTAAAGTACAGAATAATAGTTATGTAGTATCCTATGTACAATGAGTTGTAGACTTTTGAAAATTGTGTAACTAGGTTTGGTATTCATAAATATGAAATGTACTTTTGATTCTTGTATTTTTTAGAATGAAAGAAAAATTATTATTTTTATTGGAGCATGGTTTCATGCTCAAGGTATTTTATTTTAGAGATCAAGCACCCATTGAGTGCTTCTAGGCTTTATCCTAGGTCAATAAGTCAAAAGAGTCATTGTCATAGGTTGAAGACCCCATCAGGCACATTGTAACTTGTAAAGAGAAGTATTTTTGTAATTAAAAGTGTCAAAATACCCTTCAAGACCAAGTCAGCCTAGAAGATGAGAAGTCAACCTATTTTGAGGATCCATGTCCACCTTGAAAAGCCTATATAAAGGAGGGAACTCAAGTTGATTGAGATACATTCATCTCACATATCATTCAAATGAAGAAGGACCAGAAAAGGGCTAGCTAAGAATGAATAGGATGAAGGAAGAAGTTTCTCGGCGAATTCTATCTCACATGAGCGAAGAAGGAAGGCTAGGGTTTGTTGCTTCAAGGCTGAGATTCTCTATCTTCTGAAAAAAGGGTCAAAGTTGCTAGAAGAAGGACCTATTAGGTCAAATTCTAGCCCTAGACAAGGAAGAAAAGCATGAAAATTTGTTGGGAGGCCTTGGAAGGCCATATTGAGCTCACACATGTGGATACAATAGCAATTGCTAGGGGACGAAAATTTCATACCTACAGTTGAGGCTGAAATTCTGAAGCTGGGGTTCAAAGTTGTGCTGCTGAAAGATATTTGATTGGGTTTGACTTGGAAAAATTAAAGCACATAATAAGGAGAGGTTTGACTTGGCATTGAAGGGTATTGATCTTGGTCTAGAGGTCTTGGAATTTTTCAATTGAAAAATCTATAAGAAGAGAAGAGATTTATGGGTTTTTCTCTCAAGTGGAGAGATTTTGGCCTTGGCTTGCAACCTCTATCATGTTTACTTGTGTACTATTGTTCTTCTTGTTTTTGGTAGTTGTTTGATGATAATCAAATATAATAATAAGAGAAGAATTTAATAAGTAAGAAAAATTTAAAATATATCACAAGCAATTATCATAAAAGAGAAATCATCCTAACTACTTCCCTATAGATTTCTCAGTATGAAATCAGAGCTGAGGTTGACTAAGGGCATAATGAATATCTCCTCTAAACTAAAGAAGTTCCTAAGTAAGTGTACAGAGGTGGAAATTCAACTCAAAAAGAGCATCAAAGAAGTATGGGATCTCCTATTTTCTTCTAAGAAGGAAGTGACCAAGACATCGGCAAAGGATGAAGGACTATTCCCAACACTCACTGGCACATTTCAAGATGAGAGTATTTGCGTGATCGACAGTGGAGCATCAATACATATGATAGGTCATCACAAAAAAATGAAGACATTATCAAAAGGAAATTCCTCTTACTTTGTAGAGTTTGGTGACAATAAAAGCTACCCTATGATGGGAATTGGATTAACTTCACTTGAGCTAGAGAATCGAGGAAAAAATTATCTCAATAATAACTTATTTGTTCCAGGTTTACAGAAGAATCTACTCCCCATTTCAAGTCTAGAAGACAGGGTGATAGAGTTACTTTCATTAACAGAAAGTTTGTAGTATGGGGCAAAAACTCAAGCATAGAAGATGCAAGAATGATTGGGATCTGTGAAGGAAGACTTTAGATATTGTTAAATCCTCTCACTCAAGATTTGGTTCACATTGCTTAGATCATGTAAAATTTGGCATAGAAGATTTGATCATCTTCAATAAAAATCCTACCAACCCTAAGTTCAAGAGTGAATGGCATCCTTGATCTAAAAGAAGACCATGAAGGAGTATGCAAGGGATGTGCATTAGGTAAGAACACCAAGAGACCATTTGGAAGAAATGCTTCAAGGTCAAAAGAAACATTGGATCTTATTCATTTTGATGTTTGTGGTCCTATGTGTTATCAGGCAATCTAGTGTCCACTCGGAGCTGCTAGTCCCACTAAAACTGGTAGCTATCTTAGAAACAAACAAACTAAAACTACTTTCGCTTTCCTTTATGAGAATTAGATAAGAGGGGAACAAAGGACACCAACCTTAGTCTTGCACTTGGTTCCTTGCTTAGTTCCTCTCCCTTCTAACAGATATTTGCGCTCCTCTTTCGTCTACCCAGCTTCAAAGAGCACATGTGGAATCAAAGCAGCATAATACTATCGAAGAACATAGATCTACAATCATAAGCAATACAGGGCCAGATATGTATTGGCCACACAAATGCATATATCATCAAACACACAAGAATGTTGACGAAAAACTTGAATAGATTTATTAATATCAAGAATAGCAAAGAGGATTAAAACCAGTTGTTCTGATCCAGCGTCATCCTCTCAGCATGAAAGCCCTTCTTCACCTCATGAAAAGCTTAAATCACCCAACACTATGATGTTGCACCAGGAAACCAATAGCACTTCCTTACAAGATACAAGATTCTAGCCTCTGGATCTCTATGATGAGGGATCCATATATAGATGATTGCAGGGGGTGAGTCAGCTTCTAGGATTTTGATTAGTGTCCTCTCTCTGATAGTTCTTGATTCCACTTGCAGTTGAAGATCTCTTACCCATCCCTGGGCGAATTCAGAGAGGCAAGTGTCATAAGAGAAGTTTCTGGAAGATTCCATGATGATCCACCTTGCGAAATGTCTTTGCCATTTGTCTACTCTCACCCATCGCACCCTACAGAATGGATTTTTAGTATGCATCGCACCCTTTACACTGAGCAGGTGAGATGCATTGCACCCTCTGCACTGGGCATTCTGTATGGTCCAGTTTTGACCATTTCTGAGTAGTTTTCTGTGGAGAACTTCTGGGAGATGATGTAATCAGCTGACCTTGCTCCTTTAGGGTGTGAAGAAACACTTTTAGGGACTTAGGAGCCCTTGGTTTATGGACATGTATGATTGGGGTTGCAGTGCCCAAAAATGTCTATAACACGTATTGGTGAAATGAACGCTGCATATTGGAAGGACCATACAATGGTGTTGGAATGATTAACACTCGAGTATGTGTAAACCCTTTATAAAACTCAAACACTACATATTGGTGTAGCAATGTATGGTTTTGAAACGCTGCATTCAATGCAGTATAAAAACGTTGCATATATCCCTTATTAAAATGTTGCATTCAACGTATAATAAAAACACTCCAATACATTAACGCTCCAATGGAATACATTAACGTATTAATGCTAAAGGTATCAATAAAAATGCTCCAATCAAAATGTTGCATATAATTTATTCATGGATAATGTCTCGAATGTTGCATACAATTTGTACAACGCTAGAGGTATCAATATTTACATCATATTGAATAATTATTATTCCACTTCCAAGTTGTCATTATTCATAGAATTCAAAAGAACTTATCACTACTTTAGGAGATTTAATGTTGTCTCAGGGAATTTTAATGTTGCCCCAATCCCACTTCTAACACCACAATATACAAATTAATGCATGCACTTATACAGATATCTATTTTAAGAGCCATCACTTAATTTATCTTTGTCAAATTAATGTGATTTCCAATGTTTTATTGGAATATATCATCATTTTGTCCAAAATCTATTGAAACACATATTGGTGATATTTTCAATGTTCATCAGTTACAAATGTTGTCAATGAAATCAAATCACATCTACCTTGTTGTCAATACTATGTATGGGTGTGTCTTTCTGTCCCTGACATTTCTACTCTAATCAAATATTGATATTCATAATTGCACATAGATGTCACTCTTCCTTTTCCTTGCGTTACCTTCCTTGCCACTATTCTTACCTTATCATTACATATAGAAATCATTTTAAGCGCTTGGTTCTCTTTGATGGCTGCCATTTGTTTCCTTGTACTTACTCTCTCAGCTTTCTTGAATTTTTAGGTATCTTCCCCATTTTTCCTTTGAATATTTTTAGTGTATGAAAATGATAAATTATAGTGATGCCCTTTTCAATGGCATGCACTAATATCATTTTTTTCAACAATTTGTTGTTCTCAAAATTTTCTTAGTATTGAATGCCCAGAAATTGCATCTCAATGACTGTAGAGAATAGAGTTGGCAATTTAGTGGATATGAATGTCTATTCATTTGCTAGCTATGAGATATATGAGTTTTATTTTCAGCATCTTGTATAGATATGGAGAATGCTCTCTTTGTATGATTTCATTTCTTCTTTTGTAAAGTTACTAGTGAATTGAATATTCATTTAAATTTTCATATGTAGGAATTTGTTCTTCTTCAACTATGATGTTGATGCTTTAAAGAATTTCCTTCATAATCTCACTTTAACTCTTCTTGTACTTTAATCATATAGCATTAATATCACCCAAATATTTATGGCCATAATAATGAAGTTGGAGGATTTGGAGAAATCCTACTAATGCAATTTACTGCGGCACGGTGATTCAATCACATCATGGCCTTCTAAATGTAGATGCATTTACAGAACTTTCTTCAACAGTTGTTCTTTGCAATCACAAGGGGATCTATGCATGAAATTATCCTTTGCAACAATTTATAATTTATCATCTATTGAACTAGATTACTTCATATGGAAGGTGAAAATAATGTGGATCAGATGTTGATCTCATGTTTCTTCATAATGGAGACTTCTTGAAAACTCAACACAAAGATGAACCAATATGCCCCTTTAGGCTTGATGGTAGCATACATATTTGAAGATATCTTAGCTTTCAATGTAACATTGTAGCTTAATTACTAGATGTCCTTTTGATTTAAGAGCCAATTTCCATAGTAGTCTCTTTTTTTGCATGTATATGCTTGAATGGATCTTACATAAAATGTCAGTTAATACATGGATCATCATAATGTACGTCGATTCATTCCATATCAACAATTAGATTCATCGAAAGATGAAGTATTTTGATAAAATTCTGATGATTCCAACATGCTTTGTCTAGATATGTAAATGTTCATTTGAAAACATTAATTTACACACTTATATACAGGATATATACATGTCTACATTTTTCTATAAAAAATGAATTAAAGACTAAACTTTTGAATGGTGCACCTGATTGATGTTGCTTGTTCATGAAGAAGATGACTTGATCTCACAATTTGATGATGGCTTTGTTCTTGTTGCTTCTTAGCTGCTTCAAATTCTTGACAAAGTCATATGCTTCATGTTCCTCCTCTTTACTTCTTCCTACTCCTATAGTCTCCCCCTTATATGGTGCATTCAATTTCATGTTTTAGGTTCACTTTTTGAAGTCACAGCGATGAGAAGTACCTGTAGGAATTATCCCTAGCTTGTCTCTCAGATACTCAAATGGTTCTCTAGCAAGAGGCTTCGTAAATATGTTTGTTATTTGTTCTTTTGAGGGAATGTACTCTATCTTCATTGTTTTCTCAGCCACTTGTTCTATGACAAAGTGGTACTTTATAGGTATATGTTTAGTCTTTGAGTGAAGCATGAGATTTTTAGAAATGTTTATTGCACTTGTATTATGGGATTTGATGGAAATAGGTTCACTAAAATTTACCTTCATATCTTGTAGTGTTTGTTTGATCCACATCACTTGTGTGCAACAAGTTGCAGCTGCTATGTATTCAACTTCTGTTGTAGATAGAGAAATTGATGATTATTTCTTGCTTAACCATGCAAGCAGAGACTCTCCTAGGTAGAATGCACCACCACTTGTACTTTTTTTGTCATACAAGCCCAATCCACATCTGTGTATGTTGTCAATGTAAAGTCCTTACCTTTTGGATACCATAGTCCATAGTTTGTAGTCCCTTTCAAATATATGGATATCCTTTTTGTTGCTAATAGATGAGTTTGTTTAGGTGTTGATTGATATCTTGCCATTAATCTGGCTACTAACGTTATATCTGGTCTAGAGGTTGTTAAGTATAGTAGGCTTCCTATCATGGATCTGTAAATCTTTTGATCCACATTAGGTGATTCATCACTTGCACATAGTTTGCATCCAGTTTCCATGGTGGTTGAGACAGTTTTACATTCTTCCATTTGGAACTTTTTCAACATATCTCTTGAGAAATGAATATGCCTCTAGACTTTTGTAGAATTTGGAGCCCTAGCTAAAAGGTAAGTTCTCCAATCAATGACATTTCGAACTCAAACTTCATCTCTCTATCAAACCATTTTACAAGATGACATTTATTGATGCCAAACATAATATAATCCACATACACAACCCCAATCAGTAATTCATCTCCATCAACCTTTATGTACATATTACTATTAGCTCCTCCTTTCTTGGAACCCTATGTTTGAAGGTACTTGTCCAATCTAGAGTACCACGCCCATGATGTTTGTTTAAGACCATATAGTGCTTTCTTTAACCTGTAGACATAGTTAGGATTATTCGATAATGCAAAATCTTTGGGTTGTTCCATATAGACTTCTTCCTCAAGATCACCATTTAGGAAAGAATACTTCACGTCCATTTGGTATACCATGAAATCATTTTAGCACACAAAGGCCAAAAACATATTGATTTCCTCCAGTCTCGTGACTAGTGCAAAAGTATATTCATAATCAATACCTTCCACTTATGAGTAACCCTTAAACACTAGCCTAGATTTGTTTCTAACAACTTGACCTGTTCATTCATCTTATGTTTTAATACCCATTTTGTGCCCATGACATTCTTTCTGACAGGTCTTGGTGTTAGTTCCCAAGTCTTGTTATTCTCAATTTGGTCTAACTCCTCGTTCATAGAATCTATCCAAATTTTGTCTTTACTTGCCTCATCAAAGTTCTTTGGTTCTATCTGTGACAGCATAGCAATATGAACTTGCTCATATTTTTCTACTAGTTGACTCCTTGTTTGTACTCCTTCACTTTTATCTCGAATAATTTTATTTTCATGATGATTCTTTTGTGTGTGTCTTGAGGGTTCTTTTGAATGAGTCTTTGTATCTTCTAATTCTCCATCTTGTACTTCATTCTCTTTATTGTCATGATGGTGATGATCTAGAGGATTAATAAAACCAATGCTTTTATTCTTATCAGATAACTCTTTATCAAACTTTATGTATATGCATTCCAAAATATTACGCAACCTCTTATTATAGGACCTATATCCCTTATTTTTTTATGAATATCCCAAAAATATTCCTTCATCTGATCGAGCATCAAACTTTCCTAGCTTTTCATCATTATTTTTGATATAGCATTTACTCCCAGATACTTTAAAATGCTTGATTGGTGTTGGTTTCTCGTGCCACAACTCATAAGGTGTCTTATCACAGTTTGGTCTCAGATGTGCCTTATTGAGAATATGTACTGATGTATGCACTACTTCTTCCCAATAGGTTTGAGGAATGTTTTTTTCTTGCATCATGGCTCTGGCCATTTGATGAACAAATCTGTTTTGTCTCTCTACAACTCCATTTTGTTGTGGTGTGTCTGCAATAGTATATTGTCGTTTTATGCCAAATTCATTACACAAGTTTGCAAACTCATCTTATGTAGATTCACCCCCTATGTCTGATCTTATGCACTTTATCTTTCACCATGTTTGGTTTTCTGCCAATGCCTTGAATATTTTGAACTTCTCAAATGCTTCTGACTTATTTCTGAGGAATGCCACCCATGTCAATCTCTAATAGTCATCAATTATTAGCATGCAATATTTTTCTCCTTTTGGTGCTTCTATTCTGGAAGGTCTGCACAAATCCATGTGAACTAGCTGAAAAATCTTACTACTTGATAGTTTATCTTTGACTTTGAATGATGTTCATGTTTGTCTACCCATTTGACATGACTTGCAAATAGTGTTTTGAGGCTTCTTTATTGTTGGTAGATCTCTAAGTACTCTCTTCTTACTGAGTCTGATGATGTGATCAAAATTAAGATGCCCCAATCTCCTATGCCATAGCCAGGATTCATCTTGTTTTCTAATGTATCATTCTTCGCTCTCTTCCTTCAAGATATATACATTATTCTTTGTTCAAACTCCTTTAGCCATAATCTTCCCTATATATGTTGACCTAATTTCACAGTCTTGAGCTCTAAAGATAACATCACAACCTTCGTCACACATCTACCTTACACTCAACAAATTATGTTTTAGACTGTCTACAAACAATACATTATGAGCCTTTCCTCTTCCATTATTCAAATTGATTGTGCTCTTTCCTCTAATTTTTCCCACTTCATCATTGTCGAATGTGACATTTCCAGTTTTATTTTCATATAGGGAAACAAAATTTCTTTTATCTCTTTCCATATGTCTAGAGAAGCCACTGTCAACATACCATTTATTATTTTTGATCTTGAGCATACAGAACTAGGTCACACTTATTTTCTTCTTCCTTCTTTCTCCATTGCATGCATCCATTTGTTCTATAATTATTCTGAGATGTTAATATATTGTATTTGAGATGACATTCATATGACTTGTTCCCGAAGTTGTGACAATAGAAACATTCAGTGATATCAAGGAGAGGAGAAAATGTGTTTTTGTCTAGATTCATGTTTGTTTTAATGTTTGTAAATCCTTCCTTTGTGTCTTAGAATTTCCCGAATCAATTCTTCTAACATAATCTCTACAATCTATGGCTTTATGTTCAAAATTTTTATAGCAGTAACAATATCCATAAAAAAAATATTTGTACCTGGTAGTGGATGTTGTTTGAGAATATAACCATCTTGACATTTGATAATCATGTCTCCTAAAGAAGTATGGTTTTTGATAGATTTTTTTTTGGTTTTCCATTCTTTTTCCTTATGTACTTTTCTGGCAATGTTTCTTTGTAGTTGTTTATTTGATGTTGAAGTGTTGCTCAATTTTTTGTTCTCAAATTGATATGAGTTGTCATTATCCCCCCTAGAAGCTTTTACAAAGGTGATTTTCAATTTATCCTTTGCCTTGGATTTACTGGATTCTCCTTCATAACCTAACCCGGTCTTTATGAGTGGAGACCTCTGAGAATTTAATATCACATCTAGTTTTTTAGACACTTTTATCCACTGAATATTCATGATTAGTTTAATTTGAGCCTTCTCTAGCTTCTTCTTCATACTTACCACCTCTTCTTCCAGTATTTCACACTCCTTACTTTTCTCTTTTATTTGCTGCACCAAAATGTCTTCCACCTTATTTGCTTCTTCAAGTTCAAATTTCAACTTGATAATGTCTTGTGAATTTGATTCTTCTTTTACATATTTTAGTAGGATCTATTTGTGCTTTCTATTATTTAGTTTAAGCCTTTCCATTTCATCTAGGGCACTGATCAACTCCCCCTCAAGGTCTACCTCACCTTCCTCTTCTTCTTCATATTCCTGGCAATATTTTTCAAGTTCTTCCAAGGCCATCAAAGTGAATTCACTAGTTCCATATTCACTAGAGGATTCATTAGTACTTTCAAATACATTGTTATCTTCTTGAGCATAGAAACTTTTTCTTTTAAATTTTCTCTCTTTCTGCATTTTATTAGACTTGTTCTTCTCTTTCCCTTTAGGTTGATTTTCTTCTTTCTTATAAGGACATTTTGAAGCATAATGCCCCACTCTTCCACAATTAAAACACTTAAATGGAAGTTTTCCTTTGTACTTACTTATGCCTCTCTTCAACCTTCTGACAAATTTTGCTTCTTCTTCATTAGAACCTGAGCATAAACATTCCTTTTCTTCTATGGACTTGTCTGCCTTGAAAGTTGCCTCTTTAGTGACTGCCTTCCCTTTTGGAATTCTCATATCATATGTTGCCAAAGATCCAAGTAGTTGATCCATGTTCAAAGTCTTAAATTTTGTTGTCCCTTTTATAGTTGAAACCTTAGGGTTTAATTTATAAGGTAATTACCTCAAAAATTTATGAACTATTACACTTTATTTGATCGTTTCTCCTAGAACCATCATGATATTTATGACTTCATCAACTCTTAAAAATAATTTAGCTATATCTTCATCTTCATTCATTTTTAAGGTCTCAAACTACATTATATACACTTGTAATTTGGCCATCTTTACCTTTTTTATCTCCTTCATGAATATTTTCTAATTTAACCCAGATATCTTTGGTCGTCTCACAATTCATTACGTTGATAAATTTAGACTCGCATAAACCACTCAGAAGTGCATTCATAGCTTTTGCATTAGCTATAAAATTCAGTCTGGAATCTTTGTCACTAGTTGTTTCCTTTGGTTCTTCATACCCTACCATCACAGCAGCCCAAACTTCTACTGCTAGAGATATTAAATATGTCTTCATTCTCACTTTCCAGAAGGCATAGCTTGTACTAGTAAATAGAGGGGCTTTATTTGTTGAGAATCCTTCTTGACTATCCATTTTACTGACTTAGGACCTCATTCCAGTGGTTAGACTGCTACTGAAGAAACCACACTATGATACGAATTTATATGTATGATTGGAAATTATTGGGGGAGGGGGTGAATCAGTAATTTAAAATATTTACTTTTGCTCAGCTTAATTTTCTTATTATGCAACTATGGTTTATGTATGTGCTCTATTATTATTGAATTTCTTTTGCAGATGTTAGAGAGATAAATTTGCAGATATATTTATCAAGAATTCAAGGATATTCACACAACATTAAAGAACCAACACATGAAGACGCCAGATATAAGTGGAAACCTTGAAGGGAGAAAACGACGAATTTTAGGCTGAAAGTGATGTGAAGGAAAGATATTACTCCTTATTGCATCATATTTTTGTAGGCTCCAACCTACAAGAGTATCTTACCTCATAGGAAGCTCCTATTGCCACAAATTTTCTGCAGGCTACAACTCACAAGAGGTGCCTACCTCAACAAGCTACAACCTGTTCTTTATCATGCTACAACACAGAAAGGGACAAAAATATCTCAATCACAACATCAAGTCACAAATTTTGGTTACTTTATATACAATTATGTCGTCAAGTCTATTGCTGCCCTGCTTCTCTTTTACAACTGTGTGCCTCTTCTGTTGCTACTCATCAATCTTCTTATGCAAACTTCTTCACTTCAAAAAAATTTGTTTCCATTCCACATTGTATATTTTATAAGAAAACCATATTAGTTGTTTGTATTCTTTGCAGGAATATGAAATGAAGCATTGTCTCTTGGACTTCCAAAAACTGCTCACAAAATTGTCTCTTCATTTTCAGTTTTGAAAACAATTTGTAATATAAAATAGAGTTGAACTAAAACAACTCAATCAATAATGATTACAAGAGACAAATCAGATTTGTATTATCTACATTTTTTCTCAATGAAACATATATATTTCAAATTTTTGTCTCAATATTTTATGTCCCATTTTAACAATGTTCAACCTTCACATTTAATATCATAGCCTTTGCACTTCACATCACTTTCAGCATTTGTACTTCAAGCATCTTTGCAACAATAGCGTGCAACATAAATTAGCCATATCATCATCCTAATCAATTGAAATCAATGCCAACATTTCCAACAGAAGTGCCTAGTGCGGAAGTGGTGCAAGCATTGGAGAAGGTGGAAGATTTATTGGAATCTATGGATATGGGAGATGGAAAAATTGCAATTACTCAAGAACATTTTGTTCATTCTTTAGTCAATATGGTTCAAGAATCTCTCACTGAGTTTTCAGCAACTATAGCCTAGGTTCCTTTTATTAGATCTCCAACTATCATAGTCCATGAACCCTCTACCAACTTTATAACCAACATAGTTCGAAAACACTCTATTGATTCTACAACTACTATAGTTTGAGAACCTTTTGTCGAATCCCTAGATGATATTTTTCAAGAACCCTCTGTTGACTCTACAGTAATTATAGCTCTGGAACATTCCATCTATTATTCAACAGCCATAACGCAAGAATCCCTAGTTGATATTTCAATTCCCACTTCTCATAAGCCATCTATTGATTCTTTAGTTGTATAACACAAAAATTCTCCATTGATTTTCCAGTTGTCAAAACTCAATATTCCCTTGTTGATTTTCTAGTCGCTAAATCCTACATTCCTTCTATTTCTCCTCCAAAAATTCCCCTTGGAAGTAGATAAGGGAAGTTGAAAAGTCCAGAGGTTGTGAGGAACAAAATGAGAAATAGGATTTTTAGAAGGGTTGTTACTTTGAAGAAGGAAAATTTCACTCTAAAAAGGAGGATATATGGATTAGAGAAACAATTGGCAGATAGGGAACAGGCTCACACTAGTTGAAAAAGGAAGGTTGCAAGACAATCTAGGGCCCGTAAGAAGAGAAAAGTTTATGAGTATCAGACCATAGCAACACAGACCGAAGAAGAAATTATGATAGAAAAAGGAGTGCAAACAGACATTGTGCCTCCATATTCTCCCCCAATCCTAGAAGATGAAATGCATATATTAAAAAAAATTATAGTTAAGTACCAAGGGGGGACAGTTCCTCAAGATGAACATCAAAAATTGTTGAAATGGTTATATGCATTTACCATTGTGGAAATAGAAACTACTGCAAAATTGAGTGTTTCTTGGATGAAGATTCAAAAGTTGCAAGAATGATTTCATATATTGACTAGGAGAAAGATGAAATATGTTCCATGATTCCAGATGTCATGGCTTTCATGGATCCATCCTATAATTATTCCCTAGTTTTAGTGGAAAAATACCTGATGCTCAAGATTCAAGTTAGACAACATAGTTTCTCTTATGAGTTTCTTGATGTTTTGAATTTTATAATTGTTCTTTATAAGCTGAATGAACATGTATAGTATCTTTTATTTGAACTTTATATGCATAATTTTTTGTTGATGGAGGAAAGGGATGAAAATGTTATGCCCTTTGTTGGAGACATTCATCTCCAATCTTTCATATCTTTCGCTCATAACCAAATAGAATGGTGAAAGTCATACAATGCCTTTGAATAGAATGAGACAAATTGTGAGTAATGGGTTAGAGGAGAACCTGATAATGCATTCACTACATTTCTTAAGCATAAAAGTTTTGTTCAAATATGAATGTTTTCTCTAGACTCAAGGATATTAATCTAAGGGTATTAATCTTCAGGCTTGAGTATTTGAAGGACATCAAAGAAGATGCATTAAAAGGGGCTAAAATGAGACAGATGAAATATTCACGAGAAGAGAAGAACAGGGAACCCTTTGGCCTCCATAACTTCTAACATCTTGTTTCTAGAATCCACTCTTATACTACAATTGTGATGGAGGGAGGAGTCAATTGGATGGGATGTAGGTATTGCTTCCCTATGATTTGGTGTCCTTTGTCATGTTATCGATATGATCATGAGTTGTCTCGAACAAGTGAATATTTGGCCTTTTAAGAAACCAAACATAGGGCTAGATTCGGGTACAGAGAGGAAGAAACTTATGAAGCGTATTTCCTTATTACTCTGCATCTCAATTATGTATTTGCACAATAGAGAATAATTGCATGAGGACATGCAATCAAGTCAATTAGGGGGTGATGTTAGGCCTTGTAATTGTTATACTTCTCTTGATCAATTTCTTAGTTTTTATATCAATCTTTTTTCCTTTTTTATTCATAATTATATTATTTTTCTCAATATAGTTTAAAACTTGGTAGAATCTATTTATTTATATATTTATGCCTTAATAATATGAATAAGGTTGTTTTATTTATAAATTGAACTAATGATTTGTTGGATAAGATTTTGTTACAAACAGGGAATATGAATATGGATACAGGGCAAGTGCATCCAAGATGGTTCATGGTCAATTCAAGTGAATTAATTCCCAAATATGGAGTTAGTTACAACGACATAACTTTTAGTTCTTCTATCAAAGCTAGAAGAGTCACCTTAACTTAGGAAGAAAATCCTAAGAATCGAAGATTCTCAAGACATTCCTTATATAGGAATATATTTTCTATTGTAACATCATTTTTTGTACTATAAAAAAAGAGGAAGTCGCCTCTAGTAGGATGATGAGAAATTGTAATTTTGAGACAGAATAGTGAACCAAGTCTTGATTGTATTTACTCTCAGAAGATAGTAATGAAAACACTTATCAATTAATTTTAGTTTTTCATCGATTTTATATTGATCAAAGTTTCTTTTCAAAGGCAGTTTGACTCCTGGTGGTTTGGGACCACTTCCTGGACGAAGTGTTTTCTTTCATGTATATAGTAAAATTAGTTTAAATATGTATTGATTCCCTTTTCGAATGGTTAATGTTATTTTATCTAAGTAGTGAATAGTTTTTGGCAAGCTTATTTATATTTTCAACAATAATAGGATTTAACATATTGTTCTTAACTGTTGTTTCCTGAATATGTAGTTGTTCTTTCTTTAGTTTTTTTTATCGTTATTCCTTTGAGATTTTATTGTTGTTCCTTCGATTTCCTATTGTTGTTTCTTGAAACGTTTTTGTTATTTAGTAGATGTTAGTTTATTTCGAGAATAGTTAAATATTTGAAAGCCTTGAATTAAGATTCATATGTTGTTCCTTGATTTAAGCTTGATTTAGAATAATATGAACAACTAGTTGTGCATTTGAATTCAAGTTCTCTAAGCAAAGTTCAATTTCATTTAGATATAAAATTTTGTTTTTAAATTATTTGTGAGCTTTACTATTAGGAAGATTTGTTTACTTTTTACAAGAAATACTTTGATTTTGTTTCACTTCATATAGTACCAACATTGGTTTTTGGTAGACCCTTGCATAGATTTTGTCAACTACCTTGGAATAAAAATATGAATCCCTAGGTTGATAGATTAATGTTAGATGAATAGTTGTTTATTTTGAACAATTAATAGTCCCAATAGCAAGGTCTAGACCACTTGCTCCTTTTACCACCTAGTTGCATTTATTTAGCAGTGGGGGACATTTATCATTTTATGTGTTTATAGGTGCATTCGTTGTGACATGGATCGAATGGGTGATGTAATAGAATTATGGAATGCTTTGATATATTACATTGTTGATGGGATGGTAAACATCAGCAAGAACACTCTTTTTGACATTAGAATATGTATGTGAAATGCACATGACAAGATTTTTTTTTTGCAACTAGAATCTTAGATCCAGCAAGATGAGTTGCAACAGAAGAGTTGTCATTTTGAACTGGTTTTTGTTCAGAACAATCCTCTATTTGAGTTTGAGATAGGCTCCCATCAACAACTAAAAAATAGTCAAATTAGTGAGTTTGAGTTTGATTAAGTGCCAAGTACAAGAGAATGTGTTCATAAATGCAGAAATTCAGTGTGCACTTCCTAAGACAATTATTAGAACTTGGGAAAAGTTTGTCATCAATAAGCACAAAATTGGTCTGGATATGAAAAGGATGTATCCTTCATATTCAATATTACTCAAAGCCCATCAAGTTTCAAATTGTTAGGTTTATTCACGATGGTTCATCTTCACTTCTTTCAAATCCTTCTCCTCTTCCACAACAACTATAGATTGTCAAATGCCAACATTGTAATCAAGTTGGCCATGTGAAAGACCATTGTTTTCATCTTCACCCGTGTGAAAAAATTCATAAAAAATACTCATCATTCAAACAAATGCTTCAAAAATAAGCCTCCTGCAAGAACTAAGATTCACCTTGGATGGATCGCTTCTTGGCAATGGGCTTCAACAACCAAGAAGATATTCTGGTCATACCACATAATTTTTTCTCGAGTATTGACAAGTCTTGTAGTTGAGATTTCTTCATATTCTCACCTTGTATATAAGAGGGGGGAATTGGTGGTCATCTACAAGCTTCAAAGATAAATCAAGAAAGCTTGATCCCGCTACCTAAGCCTAGAGCTAGTATCAGCCATACCCAAATTCAGAGTTTTACCCATAGGCAGAAAAATGCCCCATGAGTATGACTTTAGTTGGTGGCCTTCCTTAAACCACCACAAATTGATACATCAATGATCTCCCTTTCTAGAACATTAGGGAGCACTTCCTCTGGCAGAAGACTTCAACTTCTAGGCAGATTTGGAACTGTTCTAGGAACTGCATCAAGTGTTCCAAGTTTAGACCTCAATGGTCTCCCTTTTTAAAGCATTACGGAGCAGGCAGAAGACTTCATCTTCTAGCCATATTTGGAACTTTTCTAAGAACTGCACCAAGCGTTCCAGTGTTGGTGGTCAGCCTTAAACCATCATCAGTTGAAACCTTGAGTTCTCCCACCTTATACCATTATTTCATAGAGCATAGTCATCGAATTATTGCCATGCATTTTTGCATATTTGTATTATAACTCTCTTCTTGGACTCATATATACCCCTTTGGATTAAGGGGGGGAATGTTGGACACCTAATCCGCTAAGGGTTATGGTGTGGAATATGAACAGTGATTGGAGTTCAAGAGTCCACTTGGAATATGAAAACCAAGGGTCATAAGACAATGTAAAAATATGTATATCATTGTGAATAAAATGTATCTCGTGTTTATATTGATATTTCCTATTAACTTGTGAGTGTTTGACAAAAACAATTTTATTCCAAGAGCATTGGTACCATTGGAAAGGATATTTGTTCAAAATGGCATACCAAAAAGATAATTTGAAAAGGAACATGTAGACAAAATAAAAAAACTACAATGGAACGGCAAAGGAAACCAAGTCTATCAAAATAGATAAGTTGTTGTCACAAGAAGTGAAAGAAAGGTACATACACTTATTTAATCAATATATAGATGTGTTTTCTTGGAAATATGAAGACTTAAAGACTTATGATTCATCCATTATCCAACATAAGATTCCATTAAAACCTTATTCTAATCCTCTCAACAAAAGCTTAGGTAAATCAATCTTATTATGATGCCAACAATACAGAAAGAAGTGAAGAAATTATTGGATGCCAAAATTATAGTCCCATTAAAATATTCAGAGTGGGTAGCTAATTTCGTTTTTCTCAAGAAGGAAAGTGGTGACATCAGATTATGTGTTGATTTTAGGAACTTAAACGTGGCATCACTAAAATACAACTACCCACTTCCAAAGATGGCCTACCTTCTACAAAAGGTGACTAGTGAAACTAGAATTTCTATGATTGATGGTTTTTCATGTTACAACCAGATAGTAGTTTAGAAGGAAGACCAGATTAAGACTGCGTTCACTAATGTACCTTGGGATACTTTTATGTATGCTAAGATGCCCTTCGGTCTGATGAATGCAAGTGTGACCTTTCAAAGAGTTATGGACCTGGCTTTTGTTGGTGAGAAAAACAAATTTATTGTAATATATCTGGATGACATTACATTTTTCTCCAACTCATATTTTGAACATCTGAAACATCTTCAGGAAACATTCCAAAACTGTAGAAAGAAGTTTATATTTTCCATGAAAGATGAAATGTTATTAGACCACATTGTTTTCCAAAGAAAGAGCTAAAATAGATCCCGGAAGGGTGTCAACAATAAAGGTTATTAGTCTACCTCGAAACAAAAAGGAAATAACATCATTCTCGGGTTAAATTGATTTCCTAAGAAGATTTGTCCTAAATTATGTATAAATAGTTAGAGACATCATTAATATGCTCAAAAAGGACATGATGTCAAGTGGGAATCGCAAGCAAGAACATCCTTTCTCTAAATTAAAAGGGAACTAAGTGAAGCTTGAGCTATGTCTAGTACAAAATATGGTAAGCCACTTATTATATTTTATTTTGCTTTTGATTCAACCATTGCATCAATCTTATTGCAAAAAAATAAAAGATAATCTTGAAAATCCTATACCATTTTTCGGTAAGACTATGAGAGATGTAGAATTAAAATATGAAATCATGGAGAAGCAAGCGTGTGCACTAGTTTAATCCCTTGAGTATTTCAGGCCATATATCTTGCATTCCAAAAGAATTCCACATGTGTGTAACAATAAAATTAAAACATTTTTGACTCAATCTGATAGTGATGATAAAAGAGGCAATGTTAGCTGTGTCCAATTACAAGGCATTGGAAATCACATAGTCATGCAACTTTTAGACTCTTCATTAGAGAACAATGCAAAATAACCTTCTTTGAAAGTAAAGGAAAACATTTCTTCCTCAATGTGCTATAAAGACATTGTGTTCTATGTGCAAAATTTTCAATGTTCACTAGAACTCAATAAAAATAAAGCAAGATCTTTGAAGCTCCAAGCAATTAAATTTTGTATTATGAATGAGAATTTGTATTGAAAGGATCCAATGGGTATGCTTTTAATATATTTGACTAAAGATGATATGGATGGAGTTATTGGTGATTTTCATAAAGGCTCATGTAGGGGACATTATTCCTAGAGAGTTATAGCTAGTAAAATTTTAAGAGTAGGGTTTTGGTCGCCCAATCTATTTTCTCAAGTAAGTGCCAAAGTTATAAGTATTTAATGCCAAATCTTTGAAGAGAAGTAGAGACTCCCATCACTGCCATTAATGTCATCCTTGGTGGAAGAACCTTCATTCAGTGGGGTCTTGACTTCAAAGGAGAAATCATCCACCATCAAGAAGTCAGCATAGTGATCTCAATCCTGATCGAAATTGATATTTGGTTTGCTAACCTCTTAAAATTGTTTGCATGAATTTAAGATCACCATTAAACTGTTGGAAAATGTAACTAGTTTCGGTCTTCATTATTGTACTTGAGTCAAATGTAATATATTTGTCAAAAGAAAGTGAAAATAATTTTTATTATTAATTTAATTTGACTTATTAAAGCATGAGTTTCATGCTTGGGTCAAATGTATAGGTCAAGCCTCCATTGTAGGCTTTAGTTTATTGTCAAAATAAATTGTGAAGAGTCCTCCATCCATCCAAGTTCCTTGATGTTGAAAAGGATCTCCATCAAGTCGAATTCCATAAGAAGATCACATGTCGGCCTACACAAATATATATATAATATATATATATATATATATATATGCATGTCAACTCAATTATAGTGACGCAATTGTTCACATTCTCATGTCATCTTATTTTCACATGGAAACAACTATATATACCAGTACTAGGATTTCGCATTTCTCCATCTCAAAATCTCAAACAAAATTGCAAAGAGAAGTTCAGAGATCATAGAACTCGCATTACTTCAGAGGAAGTTTCGAAGATGGCACAAAAGTTCAGATATGACATAGAAGTTTCGGATCAGAATTTCAAAGCTCATAGTTTTCGGTGATCTCAGGGTTCAGATGAGGGCATACTTTTCTATGATTCAAGTTCAGATGAGGGCAGATGTTTCAGTGTTGTTTCAGGGAATTTGGATAGGGAATCAATCTCTATGAATGATATCAATATTCCCAATAGTTTGGTATGCTCTCACTGGATTAGAGGTTATTACAGTGACCTTTGTTCGATGCTCTCACGTCACCATAGTAACCATAACAATGACCTTTGTTCGATGCTCTCACATCACCATAGTAACCTTATCTCGGTGCTAGTATAGTGACTTCAATGATGTTATTATAGTGATGCTTCCACAGTTCGTTTGTGTCTCACTGCTATGATGGATGGAGGTAGTCTTGAGTCTAGATGGTAAGGTTCATGGTCATATCATCTTTTGAATCTATTGAAGGAATCATTTAATAGCTGGGTTTTCCCCTCAAGGGGGGTTTTTCCTTGCCAGCGTGCCTATATCTTGTGTTCTCTTCTTTTGTTGTTTGGCATTAATCTTGATGATTAGAAAAAATAATTACAAAATCTAATACTAATAATGAAAAACATCACAAGTTAATGTCATTAAGAGGAAAATCATTTAACTGCCACGTATATCAATTTTCCAACATGGTATCAAAGCTATGGTCAAAAGTCAAAAGGTAGTTTGAAGAAGGGAAATTTTGGGCTAATGGAGTTAAGACTACAATGGGCTAAGACACCTTGAAGGAAGAAAATTTCACTATAACTCAAGGTGACAAGTAAAAAAATGAAAAGTTAAGGTATTAATCTCAGTCACAATCAAATCATCTCAGAGAGAAGGGTTCAATGATCTCACAGTCTAGAAGAAAAATATAACTTCACTCCACAGGATAGTAATGATCTCAAGACATCTAGTATCACAAGTATAAGTATGATGTAAGATACAACAAGACAACTTGATCACTTCAGAGATTGGGTTCGTAAATTCGGTGAAGTTACAATCATAAAATAATTCAGGTTCTATGATATGTGGTTAAAGTTTTGATAGGATCATAGGCTCGAGCATTGATATTTTGTTATGCTCTTAACCTACAAATGATACCCAAATACAGAATATGCGAAGAAAAGAGACCCAGAACACAGAATATGCGAAGAAAAGATACCCAGAACACAGAATAGCAATGCTTTTATTATTCAGAGAGTAATGTTCACTTGCCTCTTCGAGGGGG
>APFE031723813.1:0-19104 GCA_000404065.3 Pinus taeda
TGAGATTGTTGTGACTTTTGGGGACTTCATATATGGTGGACTTAGAGGATCTGATGCATTGAGGAGCTAAGGTCAGATACTTTGATGCAGGATGGTGTGCATACTTTCAAGTACATGCATGGGACATGGCTTGAAAGAGTGACTTGATGTAGAGGATCGATATGAGGCACTTTGGAGTGATGGAGTTACGATGATGATGATGCCTTGGTGGCAACACTTGGGCATGGGTTGAGCCGAGACTCAACTACTTCTACACATAGGAGCTTATTGGTCTTTGATCATGGGTAGCACATGGATAGATGAGACAGGTGTATACTTGTTTCTATGACTTGAGGGGATGACACATTGTAGATGTGATGGAGGTAGCTTCATGGATATGGATGTGACACACCGAGAGTTCAAGTATCATGGCAGCAGTTCACATGGGGAAAACACATGATGAGGTCGACACGATATGTTGCAGTGAGCATGTAACTTGAGATGGAAGGACCAGCCTTCCGTTACGGAGCAACATGTGGAGATTGTGACATGATGGTTGATGGTCATGGATTGAGATGACTTCTGATTGTTGAGATGAGATGTTGGCACATGGTTGAGGTGTGTTACCACTTGTTGATATATCATAGGAAGTTTTGCACATGGTGAAGATGATGCACATGATGGAGTTGACACATTGTTGTAGCAGACATGTAGCTTGATGTTGGAAGGATCAACCTTCCATGATGGAGAGCAGCATGGGGAGATTGTGGTAGGTGGTAGATGGTCATGGACATCTATGACATACTTTGGTATGGACTATCTTGGTAGCAGTTGGTTGCCTAGATGAGACATGGTGGAGATGGAGTCCTACATATGTGCAGGGATGTTTGTCATATGTTAGGAGGAGTTGACATCATGGATATTGATGCTTGGGGATGTTGTTGAGGACGACAATGACTTCAGGTGGAGGAGGATGTAACGCCTTATAGTTGTGCGACGGGCGGGCGCCGGGCGCCCGAGCGGGCGTGCACGACTGCACGCGGGTGGAGCGTCGGGTAGCACTGCATGACGATGCGACGTTACCACGAGTTATTTGCGACGAAAGTGTAGACTTCAATGACACTTATCAAAAATCAAGGGGACGAAGGCATAAGGTTTATACGATGGTTTGAGGATGGAACGACCGACTTCTATCATGGATAGCCGACCTCTAAATGGGCGTTCAAGCCTTGTGAAGGGGGTGTGTAAACCAACCTTGGGTGGTCGGCCGGGACAGCCACCACCCCACCCTTGGACGTGTATAAGTAAGTGCAGTTGGAGCTCATTTGGGATACAACGAGAATCACTTGGATCTTCGCTAAGGACTCAAGAAGTGTGCATAGAAGGAAAAGGAGAATGCGCATATCTCATGCGCATGTCTCATAGAGGCCTATACGCTTGGTAACATTCTTGGAGTTGGACGAAGGTTGGGCGGTGTGCCCAGGTGTATGAACAGTGTGGAGATTTTGTGTAGGACTTGGCAAAGGGATTTTGGTGGCTCACGTGAGCACTGCCCTTCGTGCAAGAGGTGCACAAGATTGTTATAAGAGGCAAGTTTGCCTCTCTTTGTAATATTCGGTTATGTGTGAGACTTGGTTCGCCTAGACATGCTTGTATATTGTAAACTGATATTCTTAATATATTATTGGGTAGACTCACATTACGGGGAGTTGCCCCTCCCCTTTATACTTGTTGCAATTGTTGATGTTCTTGTAATAATTGCTATGGATAATGAATGAGTATGGGCTTCATTAGTATAAAGGATAATTGCATAATACTTGGTTGAGAATCAAAAACTAAGTAGGAGAAATTGAATTTAGGCGTAGTCCATGTGCACGAGTATTGTTAAAAAGAAAGTGTTCGGTGGTACCGCACCTCGCCGGCACGGTTGAAAGACCACCGTAGGTTTGGGGGCGTGACAGTTGGTATTAGAGCTCGGTTGAGCTGGTTAGAGCAGAGTTCCTCGTGACAGTGGAAGCAGGTACTTGTAGTTGAAGGAAGCTAGTTTCACATTGATGAGCCCCAATTTTGGTACAATTTGGGCTCATTTTGGCCTATTTTACTTGCTCAAACCATTCATCTTTATTTTCTTATGCATGCATTTCTTAGTTTATTCATGTTTTTTGTAGGAGGAAGGTTAGACACTTTATCTACATGTCTAATGCATTGTGATTCCAGGTTTTGGCATTAAAAAGGGTGCAAGAGACAACGAAAAAGGGATAAGGAGACAATAAGGTGGCACCGCTGATTTTGTGGAGAGATGTCCACAGCCTTGGGACATTCCTCGCGATTCCCACCAAGAACTCTGAGCTCCAATCCATCTCCCCTCTGAGCTCAAGAAGCAGCCAGCTGTCCTACATGAACAACAATCATAAACTATTCTACGAGAGCAGTAGTTATGACTTCCCTACAGGATCCGCAGTTAAACTCTAGTTGGACAGCCGAGCTCCTAAAATCAAGGGAACTCGGTGGCTCATCGTTTTTGTATAAATATGAAAGCCTTAGCCTTAGAGGGTTCTTGAAACTCTCGTATTATCGTTGTAATTTCGGAGCACAGTTCAGTTTTGTTCCTTTTTGTAAGCCAATTCGGCATGACATCAGTTCATGAATAAAGAAGGCAGTTTGTGATCTATTTCTGAGTTTTCTTAGGAGACTATAGCTCTCAGGTTAGGGCCCAACCTGAGAGCCATATATCCCCTCTGTTGTAGTGTTGTTTCCATTTCATTTCCAGCACTTTAAGTTTCCGTTTGCACATGCAATTTGAATTACAGTTTGGTGATTTGGTTTTCTTATGAGTAGGATAGATTTTGCTTATGTTACAGTTGTTTCCACTTGCTTAGTGTAGCAAAGGATAGATACCATCAATTGGAGCTCCAGAAAAACGGTTGTTAAGGCTCACTGCCATCTCTCTTGAAGATTGGGGTGCAGTCCATAGCTAGCCACCAAAAACACGCATTACTTTACTCGATGATTGCTGCAATACAGTCACGGTTTTGATTAGATGCTTCCTTGTCATTCACACTTACACACATACTTTCATCACAGCCTCATACATATTTCTCTTCGCGTTTTGGATTGTTGTTCATTGAATTCATGGCATAAGTAATTTCGGTTGATGCATTTTCGGTTTGGTGACAGTCATAATCATTTGTTTCATTTACACTCCTCTCTCTCTCATTCCATTACCATGTCACCATAAGAGAAATCACTCAGTCAACTGATGGTACCAAGTAACGAGAAGGAAAATAATAGTTCAAAGGATCCTTTTCAGAAGAAATTGAACATTGAGCATACAATGCCACATAGTTCATCTGTGGTAGGGTAGAGTCTACCTGAACACGTGGAGCATGCCAAGGGGTATTGTGTATTAAATTCGAATTGGGGGGTGATTATCAGACGCAAGCTGATCAATAGTGACAATATTTCCATTATGAGGAAAATACATCACTTGAAAGAGTGAAGACACCACAAAATTCATAGCATAGACAAAATCACACCCAAGTAGCATATTAAAGTCTAAAGGGAGATTAACCACCATCATATCGATTAAGACAATCTTCCTACCTAAAGTAATAGGCAATTGAGGAAGAGCACCCATAGATTCACTAGGTCTTCTATTGTAGGCTAACAACCGACTATCAACTGCGAACAAATTTGGAGAACCCAAAGCTTTCCAAGCCAAGAAGGATATAATACCTGTTCTTGGGGAACAATGTACTGTAGGGTCTTGGGTCAATACCCTAGCAGAGCGAGGTTATCTATAATGAAAAACAAACATTCCACATAGCCATGATACTAATATAAGCAAACTACACAAAGAGAGGTGTACCTGGGGGTTCTTCATTCGAGTAGATCCAGCTAGGGTCCAAACCCTCTTGGAGTTCCTTTTTATCCTTCAACTTGCAAAACAACCAATTCAAGGAAGCATGGTAGTATATGGACCAAGCATCATAAAGAAACTAACTTCATAGCATATTGAAAGGTAGTTAGTTATACAATTGAAATAACTGTTCATATGCAAATCATAACATTAATATCATAAGCATGAAGAAGATTAATATCAGGAATGAGACAAGTGTTTCTTTATTGCAGATAACTAAAATACATTAAGGAATGATTTCACCTGAGTCTTCGTCTTGCTGACTCCAAGCGGAACTGTCCTCCGGGCCCGTCCAATTTCAAGCCTTCAAAAAACTCCTTCCATGACTCATACCAAAGTATCTCAACTAGTGAAATAACATCAAATCTCAAGGAAAAAAAGGTTTCCTATAATGGGGGGAAGTGTTGGGAGCACAAGGATCTTCAAACCTAATCAGGGATAATCTTAGCAGAGTGATTTTTCTCTCTCTTCTCTCCTCTCTCCCTTCTCCTCCCTTAGGCCTTCCCGTTGAAGGCTTTTTATACTTCTCCCAAAGTAGTTTTTTAGTTGGGAATTCGTTGTGAACAGTTGGGCCACGGGCACTAATAGGTAATCAATAGGTAAAACCTGTGATCTCTGCCAGAAATTAAGGAGATTTAATTTTTTAAGTGTTTTAAGACATATACACAGGTTGGGTATACACAGACCCGCGTACACACGCGTTTAGCTCAGGGCAATGTCACACATAGGGAGTAAAACATTATTTTTTAAGTATTTGGACCAGGTCTGGTAGGAGGGGTTTCCCTAGGCCATGAGTGCAACATCACAAACATCAAGAGTGAAATTTGGAGCTATAACATATGCCCCCTAATATATGAGGTCAGAAGGGGTACATGATGGCTGAAATGTATTAAGTACATGGAAAGGAACCTGTCAAAAACTGAGAAGGACTTCACTAGAGTTCAGCCTGCCAAGCCACAAAAGGAGATCATAAAGAAACATTATCTGAGGTGGGCATACACATGCTTAGAGAAAGTAAATCATGTCCACATATCAAGTACAAGTGGATCCACTGAGTATACAAGTATAGAATACTAGAATACATAATGGATCATCTGATCACAATTGAACAAGGACATGTCTGAATATCACATATAAGAATGTCAATGATGGTGAAGGATGAAGTTGATCATTGATATCAAAGACTGATCCCAAAAGTACCAAATGAACATGACAGAGTAAGGTGGTACTGCACTACAAACTTAGGTGCCAGCATATAAAATTTCACCATGAATGACTGCAACATATAAGGTGGAGTGGTATCAACTAGCAGCAATAGGAGCAACTATCAAGTGAACCAATGAAATGCTGATGCAACCCGAGGTCTTCACCAATCGTCTTGGTACATTTCTATACCATGGGAATAATTGATCTGAAGTTGACCATGTGAGAAATCGTTTGATTACCGGTCATTGATGTATAACATTAACAAACATGATACTACTCACCGATAATGATAATGAGTGTCAAGGTACCCAGTACAATCTAACAAGTGTGAATAGATGAGCTAGATTTGAACACCTGTAAGAATCTATCAATCAGGAGACAATGATGGTTTCCCACTATCGATAGTGAAGGATCTACCACTAATGACTGCAAACCCCAAGGTACTGCCAAATGGACTCTAGACCTTTGCCCCAAAGTAATGAGTCGTAGTCGATAGGGAAAGATCCACTATAAGGAAGGCATTAAGGCATCCTTCACTAATCTGGCACGAGTGTAACCTGTAGGCCAATAATGTGGAAGGAATCAGACAAAAAAGATGTAGTAACCCAACCGAAGCACGTTTTTAGCATACAAAAGATGTGGCTAGTGCACGACAGAAACCCTCTAAACCAACTAATAATGAGAGCTGACATAGAGGTGAGGTATCCACCAATAGGGTCAAATGGAAACCAAGGTACTACACAAATCCCAACGTGTGATAGTGTAAGCTGATGTCGAACACAAGGGAAACCACTCAGTCAAAGACCCATGATACTGATCGATGATGAGTGCAAGGTGTCCTATCAATAATGAAAATAGGGCCAGGGTGGAGCTCTAGGCCTATATTGAGAGCAAGATGTCGTTGTCAATAAGGACAAGACCCGCCAACAAGAAGTCAATGGGGAAATTCTCAAACTAGCACGAGTAAAGGACCAATATAGCTGATGTGATGATAGACAAGACACTAACAACCAGGGATGGCTGACTGAAAAATGGGTCAAGAGATACCGCAGAGAGGTCGACTCTGGCTAACTTCCCTTGAACAAAAGCACGACTCAATGATGACTCTGTATAAGCTCATCATGCAGGAGGCATGAATGAACCCTCCATATGATTAGAAGAGATAACCAATCAGGGGATAACTGACTCAATAACAAGGTTAGGGCGTACCTAATGTCAAACTAAATCCTGCCCAAATAGACGAGAATTTGTTTTGAGTGCTTTGTTCAAAGGCGACACGACTGACTCTAGCTACCAACAATAAGTGGAAATATTGTCTCGTTCCCACTCTTTTTTGGAGTATATAATTTTTTTGTCTTTTTCTTTAAGCTGGAAAAAGAATAAAAGAATGCTATGATATAGTGGAAAAAACGAGTGTCGGTGAAGCAGATGAACTAGTTCCTGGGAATGGAACAATCCTATGCTCAATGTAGGGAGGTGAAAACTGGTCAAAGACACTCAAAGGTATGTTCCTTCCACGGGTCATAGGGTGTCGAGTTGTAGAAGTCAAGGGGATGCAAGTTTGATTTTGTAGATGTCATGGTCAAAAGTTGGCTTAAACACGAGTCCAGTGAAGCCAGCTAAAGGCCAAAAGGTGTAAATAGTCAATATGCAATGCAATAGTACAACTCAACACGAATGAGCCTCTAGGGTATAAGGCCAGAACGAAGTGAAGAAGTAAAGAGGAATGAGTCTTCAACACATAAGTCATGGCGGGACTAAAGAGGACTCTCGAGGTAGGGAAAAAAAAATCAGTAGGAGTGCCAAGTGATAATATGGTACTAACTAGGGCACCCATGATAAGGTAGGCTCTACCACACAAGTCATGATACTTCTAAGCCATGAGAAGGTTCTGCACCATAACTTGATTGGGTCGATCCTAAGGCCAAAATGGGAAAGGAAACTGATAAGTGCACAATGCAAGCGGAAAAAACCTAACCTATATGCTAGTTTCGAGAACCAATACCTGTCATAATGGATCAACCATAAAAATTTCCAAAGGAGAAACCTTCCAAGTTCTGTAGACATAAATAGACAAGAAGTTAATACATCCCACATATAAACTTCATATAAAATATTGTGTTATAGAATACAAAACTTGAAAAATGCATACCTTATATATCCAATATGGTACAGGGAACCACACAACCTTGTGGCTCACATATAATAGTTCTTCTGGACAAACCACTTGCAGGGTTCAAGTCAATGACTCCTTTGGTAGTCAAAACTCATGGCTTCAAAGAGTTCCTCCTATGAAGGCAAATCAAATTCTAAGAAATCATGAGAACTACACTCATCAAAAGAGGGAATTAAGGTGTCCCATGTCCCTATAGGAAGAATCTCTCGGTCAACTATCGGGACCAAGTCCCAAGAAGGAGAATAATAAGTCAAAGTATCCTTCTTAGAAGAGATTGAACATTGAGGATTCAATGCCACATAATTCACCCGTGGCTGGGTAGAGTCTATTTGAACACTTGGAACAAACCAAGGGGCATTTTGTAGTAAAGTCGAATTAGGGTGGTGATTATTAGATGCAAGCTGATCAATAGTGATCGTATTCCCTTTATGAGGAAAGCAGATCACTCGAAAGAGTGAAGACACCATAGAATTCATAGCACAGACATAATCACACCCAAGTAGCATATTAAATTCTAAAGGGATATCAACCACTATCATATTGATTAAGACAATATTCCCACCTAAAGTAATAGGAAATTGAGGAAGAACACTCGTAGATTCACCAGGTCTTTTACCATAGGCTAACCACTAACTCTGAGCTGTCAACAACTTTGGGGAACCCAAATATTTCCAACTCAAAGATGATATAATACTTGCAAAGGATCCTTCATCCACCATGCATCGATAAAAATTTGCAAAATTAACCCTGACCTTTATTTGGAAAGGTGCAGTGGAAGGAAGACGAGGCTCAATAAGACTATCCCAATCAAAGGAAACACTCCTAGAACTTGGAGGGGGAACATTTGAAGAAACTGAAATGCCCCCTATACCAGAAGACCCTGTACTAGAGATCAAATAGACTCTTTTGTTAGACACTTCACTCCCCAGAAAAGGAGTGTAATCAACCAACGATTGCACTGGCTCAACCACATTATCAACCAATGGTTGATGGGATTGATGAGAAACCATATCAGATCTAGGAGTAGAAGTACTTTCAGACTTGGATCATATCCTTTGTACCTCTGGAATACCAGGGCATAAATGAGTAAGATGGTCTCCCTTGCATATCTTACAAGGGAACTTAGGTTTGAAACTTCTATGTCCAGGTTTCTTATCAACCTCCAATCCACCAACATGACTAGTAGTGGTTTGCAGAGATTCCTCAAAATGACTTGGAGAGGATGCTGACTCTTTGCTAGTATGACTCAAAGTGACTAGACTCGTGCCCCCAGCCTGACTTGCAGCGACTGAAGGCTCATCTCCAACATGACTAGCAGAGGTTGAAAATGAATTGCTAGTATGACTTGCAGTGACTAGACTCATGCCCCTAACCTGACTTGCAGCGGCTGAAGGCTCATCTCCAACATAATTAGCAGAGGTTGAAGATGAATTGCTAGTATGACTTGCAGTGACTAGACTTATGCCCCCAGCATGACTTGCATCGGCTGAAGGTTCATCCTCAACATGACTAGTAGAGGTTGATGACGAATGGATAGAATTATTCTTCTTCTTCATCTTCTTCTTTCTCCTCTTTTTAGATTTCTTATTACAAGGAGGAGAAAGAAGAATCCTAGCTTTTTCTTTGAAAGAAAGTGTTCAACTGAGAAGCTTCAAGAGCATTCAGAATATTCGGAGTGGACCACAACCAAACTGGTAGTCCAAAATTCAATCCAGGAATATTCAAATTGGCCATCAAGGGAGTAGCAACGTTTCCAAAGAAAGGAAAAGCACAAGGATCACCTTTTGGGAGGGTACCTTGGTTGGTTTCCATAGAAATATGGGCCATATCTAACTGATTCACAGACCCTTCCCTTACGGGAATGTAGAAATGACTTTTCAAGGAAGATAGACACACAATCAAGACCTTTTCCCTTGAGGAGGCAACTCCACAATTTCAAAAGAACGACCAAAAGCCTTTCAAGATCAGCAGAGTGGTAAACCAGTCACTCAGAATAGGAAGTCCAAAAATGACTAGATAAAAATACCTAAAGCCAACTATATACAAGGAGCAAAGAGCACTCAACTATAACATCCGTAAAGATACAACTAATCAAGTGACTTCTGAGTATATCCACTCCGGGTGATGAGGACCGAACACCAAAATACAAGAAAGTGAAGTAGGGGCCTTCCTAAGATAGTATGGGATAATGAAGGCCCAGGCCTACCAGAGAAGGTATCAGAGGAAGTTAAGTTGACCTCCAAACAACTGCCTGTGCTGGTGCAAGCTACCAAGCTTCGCAAGGGTGCCCTCAAAAAGTACTGTTGAGAGTGATACAACGTCGACCTCAGGTGCCATGGAATTCCCCTCTGCAATCATCTATTTAGATCCATAGGATAAGCAACTAAGGTTACTAACTCGTGTCAGAATTCAGGCGGAATAGTCTTGATGTAAGATCTGACAAGTATGAGAGGGCATATCTCTCTTCCTTATCTTCAAAAACCCTTGTGCTTAACTCCCAGATCCAGAGCTTTCCTGGTCTCCCTAATGCTATTGGATTTTCACTCGCTATTCAGACTTCTATTTTTGACAATTTAGAGTGATCTTGGAGAGTTTACTTTCCTCTCGCCTAATCTAAGGCCCTAAATATCCTAAATGTTGGTGTGTCTAAATTGACAATGTAAAAAATTTCTAGCATATTTTAATTAACGCTTGATTTTAAAGGTTGTTCTTTTAAGTCAAGGGTATGGGAGTGAAACTAATGATGCGTGTATGACTCAACTAAAATCAAAGAAAAAGTAACTACATGAATGCAATCATTTTTCTTTCGATGAAAAGCAACTTCTGCTTGGGTTCTAAGAAACACTTAGAAAGAAAAAAACTTTTTCCTTTTCTTTTAACAAGCTTCACACTCACAAAAATTAACAAAACTATGGATACCCTAAAAAGATGCACAAACTATCCTAATGCAGTGAGTATATGCTGATGCAAAAAATTAAGACTACTCTAAATCAAAGAATCAAAGTAACTTGCTTATCACATCTAATTAGCCACTTAATATGTTTAGATAGAATATAAATTGTTAATGCTCATTTTCATCCAAACACTAAAAGAAAATCTTAAGACAAACAAAAATGCACTTTCACTCATAAAAAGAAACCAAATAAAACAAGGCCAAAGAAAGAAAAAATCAAGTTTTCAAGAAGTTTTCTTCAAAAGAAAAAAAAAAATGACTTTTCAAAAGTGCTCCAAATACTATTGAAAGCTGTGAGACCAAAGAATAGGCAACAAAAGCACTTTGCAAGTTATCAACTCAAAATGGGCGAAAACTCAACAAAATAGGTGTTTCAAGATGCTCTTAATGACCGAAAAGTAGCAAAAAGAACTTGGTGACAATGATCAAAAGATCAAGAAAGACAACTCTCAAAATCATCACTCAACAACTTTCAAAAAGCAAGAAAAGTAAATGGCCACAAGATGCAATTTTGACACAAAGAAAGAAGATCACAAAGATAAAGTTTGTCACAAAGATTGAAACCAATATTTCTGCTCTGGAAGACCAGAACAGCCAAGATTCTCAAAGATAAATCTCGTGTGCTCAAACAAAAATGATGACTCTTGCAACAAGCATAACAAGACCAAAAATTTCCACAAACACAGAGAATTCGAAACTAGAAACTTGCTGTAAATACAAAGACTGATAACCAAACTTGACTGTTCAGGAAGTACTCAGACTAGCAAACAAATTTATTGAACAAGAAAGATTTGCAAAAATCTTGGAAAATTAGGGTATATGCGACTGTGTCAATGCATAGCTACGTGTATATGCGATTAAGCCCAAAGAAACCTGCGTATACACGAGTTTATATGGGGAAACTTGTGTATATACGCTTCTATAACCTGGAAAATATGCGTATATAACAGTTCACAAGAAAAATCAATAAAATGGGTCTGAAGGAAATGTTCAGACTTAAAATCTAAGTTTCTATAGGAACAGACAACTCAGTCACAACAAGAAAATCAAAGGCTGAGCCCTAATTGGCTTAAAATAAACCAAACTAGGAACAACAATACTATTGTCCCCAGCGAATTCGCCAATTCTATTGATGGATAAAGTCCCCTAGGGTCTTGGGTCAATACCCTAGTAGAGTGGGGGTTATCTACAATGAAAAACAAGCATTCCACACAGCCATAATACTAATATAAGCAAACTATACAAAGAGAGGTGTACCTGGGGGTCCTTCGTTCGGGTAGATCCAGCAAGGGTCCAAACCCTCTTGGAGTTCCTTTTCATCCTTCAACTTACAAAACAACCAATTCAAAGAAGCATAGCAGTAAATGGACTAAGCATCATAAAAAAATCAACTTCATAACATATTGAAGGGTAGTTAGTTATACAATTGAAACAACTGTTCATATGAAAATTATAACATTAATATCATAAGCATCAAGAAGATTAATATCAAGAACGAGACAAGTGTTTCTTTATTGTAGATAACTAAAATACAGTAAGGAATGATTTCACCTGAATCTTCCTCTCGCTGGCTCCAAGCGAAACTGTCCTCTAGGTCCATCCAATCTCAAGCCTTCAATAAACTCCTTCTGTGACTCATACCAAAGTATCTCAACTAGTGAAATAACATCAAAGCTCAAGGAAACAAGGGTTTCCTATAATGGGGGTAAGTGTTGGAAGCACAAGGATCTTTATACCTAATCAGGGATAATCTCAGCAAAGTGATTTTTCTCTCTCTTCTCTCCTCTCTCCCCTCTCCTCCCTTAGGCCTGCGTACTGAAGCCTTTTTATACTTCTCCCAAAGTAGATTTTTAGTTGGGAATTCATTGGGAATAGTTGGGCCACGGGCACTAATAGGTAATCAACAAGTAAAACCCGTGATCTCCACTCAAAATTAAGGAAATTTAATTTTTTTAAGTGTTTTAAGACATATATGCGGGTTGGGTATACACAGACCCGCGTACACATGCGTTTAGCTCAGGGAAATATTGCGTATAGGGAGTAAAACACTATTTTTTAAGTATTTGGACCAGGTTTGGAAGGAGGGGTTTCCCTAGGCCATGAGTGCAACATCACAAACACCAAGAGTGAGATTTGGAGCTATAACACTTGCAGAGGATCCTTCATCCACCATACATCGATAGACGTTTCTGGAATTAACTCTAAACCTTATATGGAAAGGTGAAAAAGAAGGAAGATGAGGCTTGACAAGACTATCTCAATCAAAGGAGACACTCCTAGAACTTGGAGGGGGTACAATCAGAGAGACTGGAATGTCCCCTAGACTAGAATAATATGTACTAGAAATCAAGTAGACTTCATTGCTAGGTAATTCACCCCCCAAAAGAAGGGTGGAATCAGCCAAAGATTACACTGGCTCAACACTTCATCAACCAATGGTTGATTAGACGGTTGAGAAACCATAATAGATTCAAGAGTAGAAGAACTATTAGACTCATACCATAACCTTTGTACCACTGCAATACCACGGAAAGAATAAGTAATATGGTCTCCCTTACATATATTACAAGCGAAATTTGGTTTGAATATTCTATGTCTAGGTTTATGATCAACATCCATTCCACCAACATGACTAATAGTGGTTGGTGGGGAGTCCCCAACATGACTTGCAGTAGTTAGTGACTCTTTCCCAAGAGTGATAGGACTTGTGCCCCTAGTCCTACTCATAGAAGGAGGTGAGCCAACAAAAATATTACTCACGAAGGTAGGTGACCCATTGCTAGTATGACTTGCAGTGACTAGATTTATGCCCCTAGCATGAGTTGTAGTAGCTGAAATCTCATCTCCAACATGACTTGCAGGGGTTGGTGATGATTCATGGATAGAACTATTCTTCTCATTGTTATTCATGGATAGAACAATTACGATGACTTCTAGACAAAAGCCTTTACTAGTGCAAGTACCCTAGCTTTGTAAGGGAACTCTCCAGAAATACTATGAAAGTGATGCAATGTTTGGCTCAGGTACCATGGTTATTCCCCCCTGTATTCACCTATGTAATCCCTAGGAATTGCAACTAGGGTTACCAGTTCGTATTGGAAACCTACAAGAATAGTCTCTGGTTGGGATTCGACAGATAGGAGAGGGTGTATCTCTCTTCCCTGCTTTCACTCGCCCTCGTGCTTAACTCCCAAAAGCGAAGAGCTTTCCTGGAAAACTTAACGACACTATATTTCACTCTTTTAATCAACTTCTATGTTTAAATTTAGAGTGGCCTTAGAGAGTTAACTCTCCACACACCTATTCAAAGGTCGTAAATGACCTAGACTAGTTGATGTATATATGAAAAATAAAAAAATTCTATTTCATTTTAGTTTTAGCTCTTGATTGTAATGGTTGTTCTTAAGTCAAGGGTAAAATGGAAGTGCAACTTATGATTTTATTTGACGCAAGAAAAAACCAATAGAAAACCTATCTACATGCACATGCAACTCTTTTTCTTCGATGAAAGAGATTTCTACAAAATGTTCTACAAACAAACTAAAAAAGTACAAATTTCTTTTATTTTTCAAAACACATGCTCACATACTCAAAATCTACAAAAGGACTAAAAATTCTTACAATGCATCTATCCTAATGCAAACTGAAAATGCTTAATGCAAGATTCCAAGGATTGCTCTTAAAGCAATAAAATGTGTTTCTCAAAGAGGCCAAGAGGCCAAAACTTGACAAAAAGGAGGAACAAATTCAATAAAAAGAACTTTTCCCCAAAATAAAAAAAAATTTAACCTAATGAAAGGACTTCACACTTGCTCAAAAGTGATAAGAAGACCAAAAACAAAATCAAAAATAAAAATAAAGGCAACAAAAATATGGGTTTCTCTTTTTTATTTTTAAGGGCACAAATAGTTCTTAGGTAAACAAAACTACTAAAGACTTCAAGATCAAATTCAATCATAAAGAACCTCAAATTTCACAAGCCATAGGAATCATTAACATGATAATACTTAAAGTGAAAAGAGGCTGCAAACTCAAACAAATTGATCTGAGCAATAGCATACAAACTCCAACAAACAAGAAAGATTTCAGGAAGTCCAAGAATTTTTTTTCCAAGATTGCAAGGACTTTCGCAAAAACCAAGAAAAAACCCAAATATTTCAACTTTCAGGAAATCAAGGCAAAGCTATGTAAACACTAGGTTATAAGTGAATTGAGACCAATTCCCTATTCCAAAAGCTCAAAATAGCCAAGAACTTCACTAAGAAGCCTTGAACCCAAACATCAAGACTAACACTTCACCAAAAAACAAACCCTAGGTTGACTAGGTTTTTCCACAAAGAGATAAGAAACTGAAAATTTGCAAGAAGTAAGACTCTCCCAGACAATCAATGACTAAAAAAAAGCAATAAAAATAAGGAAAAACCCTTTACTGGACTCAAAATCTAAAAAATCCATTCAAAGCCAAACATATGCAACTGCGTAGTGACATAAATGTGTATATACGTGACTGTGTTCAAGGAAACTCGCATATACATGTGCTTATTTGGACAAATGTGCATGTGTGTTCAATTGTGTGAACTGAAAACTGCGTATAAATATGTCAGTAAAGAAAAATAAAAATTTTAGGCCTGATCCAGAAGATCAAAGTTTTTTCCCAAATTGCAAACAAATCAAAGATACTCGAAAAATCAAGAAACCAAACAAGGAAATACCAAATTATATTCCCTAGTGGAGTTGCCAATTCTATTACAGGATAAAACACCCTAGGGTTTGGGTTGAAAAACCCAATAGATCAAAGGGCATACACCAATAAGAAGTAAGAAAAAAAGCAGTCCTAATGCTTAAATTACTAAAGCGGGGTGAAGAAAGAGTACTTATAGGTCCTATGTTTGAAGATGTTCCCATAGGGTTCAAGCCCTCTACTTCCTCCAATACTTCAAAACTTGCAACTCATTCTAGAAAAGCATATATACTAGCAGTGGTTCAAAGCATGTTCAAGATATGAATGTTAGATCATATAAGCATATAGATAAAAAAACATGAGATCATACATAATTAGATCATAACATGAGTTAAAGAATAAATATCATCACATTAGGAACAAGACAAAGCTTCTTTATTGATGTCTACAAAGAATGTGGAAGAATGCAACCTGATTCAACCACGACTCCAAGCGAAACCTTCCTCCATATTTGTCCAGCCCAAGCCTCAACAATCATCTTTCAAATGCATACATGTATATGCCATATAAAGGAGATGGATATCTCTATGAGGAAACAATGTTTTCCTATACCTGGGAGTGCAGGAGGCCATGGATAAATCAGAATTGATTAGAGACCAATTGGATATGATATCCATATCCTATATTTCTCCCCCCTTAGGCTTTCCCACGAGATGTATTTAAATCACCCCAAAATAGTTGTTTTAGTTGCGATACAATTAGGTCACTGGCTCCTGTAGGTGGGCTTCCGATATAAACCATAAACCCCGCCCATAAAATATGGATTTTATATCTTTTTAATATTTCAAATTATATACATGTGTTGGGTATATTTGGATTCGCATGTGCACACACTTTTTGAAGGGAAGAGTCATGTATGGAATTTAGAACAATGTTTTTTAGTAAAAGGACCAAGTTTGAAGGGAAAGGGCTACCCAAGGCTATGACTCATAGCATCAAGTATACAAGGGTGATAAATGATGCTATAACAGTTGGTATTTCCCCAAACTTTAGAGTCATAGTGTTTTGTCTTGTTAGGATGTCTATAGCCTATTTTGTCTCACATGGGGACATGTGGAAAATGTAATATTATTTGTAAATATGTTGTAAGTGAAATTCCAAGTGTCATTAGTGGAATATGAAAGGTCATCATATTATGTAATGAGTTATTTGTGAAGAAGTTGAAGAGCCATGAGGGTAGTCAAAGAGTCACAAAGGGGAATGTCAAGGGTCACCCCACCCTTTGTTATATATAGAACCTCATAACTCATATAACAAGCTTTTGGGGAGTGAATCTTTTGGCTAGGCTTAGACTTAGAAACGGTTTAGGAGTATTGTGACCAGCCTTGGCTTCTCCACAATAGAGAGTGAGTATACTTCTTTGGAGGAGCAAGTGTTCTTGCTGTAATGTTCCACTATTGGGGCTAGTGAATTTCAATGGTATATTTATGGATGAAACTTTCACTTATATTAATAATAACAAAGAGAGCATCCTTTCATGCATATGTTGTTATTGTAGTTGGACTATTTTGGTTGCTTTAGCAATGTATGGTTTTTAACTTACACATTTGATTATGAACTACTTTGTATAAAATTGTATGAATATTTTTGAATGTGTGTTCTTGGATTAACCCATCCCTTTAATTTGTGGATTATTCCACATTTTAACCTATGATGTCATTCTACTCATGCATTCCTTTAATGATACGTACTATTACAAGCTTCTAAGGGGCACACTTCCTTTTCCCCTCTGTGTGTTAGAACCCCCATGCATCTCTCTTGACTCGCTGAAAATTCACACACTTGCTTCAACCCAAAGTTATCGTACTTATCTCTTCATGATACCATAGTCAAGGCATTACATTACCACCCACTATTGGGACTCCTACTCCAAACAATTTGAGGTCTAGTTGGGAATTCTTATCAGGAAGATCCCCTGAATGTTGGCAGGTCCAACAGTATAAAGAACCCGATAGTTTCAAGGTGTATCAGTGTACCGCACAAATATTCCCAACTCAGCTATTGGTTCTAGATTTTTCCTTGCATCCTTCGTAACATGATATTAAATTGATGAACCAAAGATCTTGAAGTGTGCCACATTTAGCTTCTTACCTGAAAAATATTCTTCTCGAATATTCATCCCAAGAATCTGATGAGGGCTCCTGTTCTACATATATACAACTATGTTACATGCTTCAATCTAGAAGTGCAATGGTAGGCCTTGATTATTTAACATCACCCATTAAACTTCCACAATACTTATGTTCTTCTTTTCATCCACCCCATTATGTTGTGGGTTATGGGGTGCTATTAACTCTCGTCTAATGCCTTTTGATGCACACAATTTATTGAATTCATTCGACAGATATTCTCCACCATTATCACTCCTGAGAGTTTTAACCTTCTCGCGGGTGTCTTTCTCAACAAGTGCTTTAAATTCACAAAATTTAGAGAACATCTAAACTTTCTTTTGCATGAAGAAAATCCAACACTTACGAGAGAAATAATCTAAAAATATTACATAATACCTGTGCTTGGACATGGAGGCTGTCGAGAATGGTCCACACACTTTTGAGTGAACTCTTTCCAGGATTGCTTGTGCTCAATTGTCCTTATCATGAAGGGTAGCTTTGATGTACTTCCCCAATGTTCACCCTTTTCATGTATCTCTTTGCTCTATTGCACCCTTGCAAAGTCCTGTAGAAATTTCCCACATGATATTCAAAGCTCCATGGTGTAAGTAACCCAACCTTCTATGCCACAAATCATTGATGTCTTGGCTCTATACCTTTTGTGATCTTGTGCTCAGTTCCACATAATCTTCTACATCCAATTTGTAGAGGTTCTTCACCTGAACCCTGATCTGATTCACTTGTCCTGAGGCCATGTGATGAGGGAAAGCCTTTCCCTTTCTAACTATTACATCGTAGCCATGGTCCTCCAACATAGCAACTCAAACCAAATTATTCTTCAGACCTGGAACATACATGACATCTTTTAATGCAAGAGAAGAACCAGATTCCCTCTGAAAAGTAAGAGTACCAATGTGGGTCGTGTTGTACCTTCCATCATCTCCCATTGTTATATACCTATAGTACTAGTGATTCCCCCATTACTATTGTCATTGTAGCCCCTTATTGTTATTGTTGTGCTTCTGTTGTCCCAACATTGTTATTACTGTGCCCCATAGAAAGCCACTATTGTTATTTTTGTGCCCTTATATTATTATTTTTATGTCAGCTTTGACTAAATTATGATCCCTTAGACTCCTATATATATAAAGGAGATCTTGGTAATTTGAATCATTGAATAATTGTTCATTTGTGTAATGTAAAGGAGGTTTCCCCTTGAAGAGGCTACATTCTAAGTCATTTATCTATCTCTTTCTTCTAATTTGTGAGTTGGTTGCATAACAATTGGTATCACAGGTTTGAATTCTAGGGTTTTGCTACTTCAAATAGGTCATTGTGGCCTTTTCTCTATAAATGTATTTATATGATGTTTCAGAAGCTAAAATTAAAACATATTTGAGCCAAAATTGTGCTAAACCTTGGGTGCGAATTTCAAATCTTGTCTCACTATATTTTTGGAGATATGATCCAAGGAAATTAGGGATTTTTCAGGCTCCTGAATTATATCTCAAACAAGTGACCTAGAGAAAATCATCATAACTTTATCTCGGAGCATCATATTGAAATTTCGTAACAAGTTACAAAAAGAGGATGACCATTAGTTTTCTGTTTATTGGTTTCAGGACCTAAGGTGGAAACAATGATACATGGCGCTTCATACAAGTTCGTTCTACTAAACTAGTCTATAATTTGGTCATCGTGGGAGATTTGGCATAACTCTTCCTTGGAGAATCCAATCTTGATCCGACTTGTAGGTTTGGAAAGAGGACTTAGAGGGATACTACATGAAGAAATTTTAGACCTTGGAGTTGTGCAATCATAGAGATACAATAGATTCAATATCGAGCTCCTACAAAGTGAAAAAAGGTGATCCGGATTTAAACAGGAACGCAACAAAATACAGAGATAACCATATACACAAAGATGCAGCGGAAATAATAATTCATTTCATTAATGGAAAATACCGAAATATGCTTACAACCAAAATTGGAAATAAACCAGCTAGGGCGATGGTAGCTT
>APFE031723829.1:0-10770 GCA_000404065.3 Pinus taeda
ACTCCCCCACTCCCCCACCAACACATATATATACATTTTATGTCTTTCTTTTTAATAAAAAATTTATAGTGTCAAAATTTGTTAAATTTAGAAAATAGTTATTTACATTTCATAGGTTAGAAAATTTAAAGTAAAAAAATAGGTCTTTTAAAAAAAGGCCCTGATGCATAATCACTACTTTTTAAAATCAACATGCATATTATTAACATTCTAAAACATAATGTACATAAAAAAATTTAAAGTGCCAAAAACTATGCTCTAAAAAAAATATGTGTGTTCTGCATTCCCCCTTTTCAAAATCGGGTCACTCTTTTGCTATCTCTCTGAAACGGGTAACAATATCAGTTTCTGTTTCAAAGTTTACATTGTTTGTTTTTACTTTTTGATAACTTTACTGATTTTTACTACTTTTCTGTTTATTTATATTTATATTTATTTAGAGCTTTAGTATTGTTATTTATTAATTTTCTTAATTATTTATTATTTATCACTATTACTATTGTTTTATTTTATGTTTATTTTTATTATTGTATTTTAATATTATTTATTATTTATTATTTTTATTATTATTATTATTTATTATTAAGGGACATTATTTAACATCCCTCTAGGATCTATGTTATCTCATGAGTACTATTAGTGTCATGTTTTCATTAAGTTACCAATTAATTTTCAATAATCATTAGGAAGTTAATCATTTACACTGTATGTATACTCATATAAGTACATTGTTAAAATTTAAATGATCACTAACTTTTAGCCATGTATTCTTCTTTCTTAATGAAATTTAGTGAAATTCATCAAGATATTATTGGTTGCACAATTATTTTTAAATCTTTCAACACCAAAATTAAAATTCCATGATCACTATTCATATTTTTCTTATTCATTCTAGTATCATTCTACTCAATGGCACACAACATTAGGTCATTATTGTTTAATTCTTTTGTCATAATTAATCCACTTGTCCAAAGGGATAATCTCCAGTGATTTATCTATTACCTAGTAATCATCGTTGTTCCCATCCTTATATGCATCATCGTTAATCAAACTTATAGTGATTCTTGTCATGTTCTTATATGGAAATAATTATATGATTCCACAACCATTTTCCACCAAGTTTTTCCCTTGAAGAATACCTTTAGAGTACCAAATTATAACTTCCAAAATCTTCCATTATGTTCTAAAAATAGGCTACCACTTCTTATTAATTTATTACCCTTGCTGTGACACTTTAAGTATCTATCAATAACTATTTTTATTAAGCTCATTAGCCTAAGTTGGTCATTGTTATGGGGGTTAACATTCATTATCATTTTTGAATTTGTAAATTCCTCATTATTCTTCTCATGAACTTGATAGTGCATTCCAGTAACATAAGTCAAGTGTCTTCTTGATTTATGAACACCAACACATTATATATGTAAATGAAATTAATTCATGATAAGAATGTTTATAGTGTATTGTTGTTCTATATTTGATGATTTTCATATTGATGATGTTTCATGATATGATGTTATGATAGTAATGATGCACATGTGGTTCTTATTCATTTAGTTTGATATGATAATGATGTATATGTGGTGCTTATTTATTTATTGTTATGATAATGATGTTGAATACTCATGATGGATATGATATGCATAACGTGGCATAGGAATTATGATGCTATAATATGAGGTTTATTGACATGTGGTTCATTTATTATGTGAAGTCATGATATGTCTTTGATGCAAATATGTTGATGTTATAACTTATGATGGTATTTCATGAGGTGAAGCAAGTCATAGTTGCGTACAAATTTATCGCATGCATGAGCATGCAATTTGTTATTATTCATAATGTTGCGATTAACAATGATGAATGTTTTCATGATGACATACAAGACTTGGCATGTGGATTATTTTCTATGATACTATGATGGTATAGCTAATGGATTGGTTGCATGTTGAGATGTGGTGATTGACACAAAAATAGAAATGGGCTGAGAGGGCTGGTTTATTTGATGATCTCCTAGGAGCCCATACTTGCGAGGGAGAATATGTAACACCATATGGGTTGGGGACAAACTCAATCAACACTACATATGCCAATGGTTCCTTTGTCTTGGATAGCTCTTGAGGGCTATGGGACCATCTTGAGGAGGCCAAGTGCCTGATATTGTAGGCTAGGTGCCTAATATTGGATTGGGATGCCGAATTCTGGTGGGGGTGTAAGGAATTCGATGCTTGGGGTTGTGCGCCTTAATAGTTGTGGAGGGAGTGGGCCAACTTACGAGATGCTCAGAGTCATTGAGTACTGTACCATATGCCTGCCCTAGGGCAGATGAGGTCTGAGTCAGGCGCGAGCCTTAGGGCCAGCCTTGGACTAGGTACAGACCAAGGAGGCTTATGTCTGGTTCTGAAAGTGGGAAAAATGATAGAGATTCCTTGGGATTTCCCGGGTATTGTGAAACTTTTGATGCTTGCTGGTTATACTAGTTCAGCAGAGGGTGTCGGCGAACATGAAGTAATAAATAAAAAAAATAAAATGTTAAATAATTCAACTTAAACTTCGGACAAGTTCCTTAAAGTGGGGGAGTATGTAATGTTCTTCCTTAATAAATAAATAAAAATAATAATAATGACTAATAAAGAATAATAAATAATATAATAAATATAATATTAATACAAGAAAATAAATAATAAACAATAAATAAAAAAAATAGTAATGGTAAATAAATAATAAATAATAATAAAATAATAAATAAAAATACTAAAGCTCTAAATAAATAAAAATAAAAATAAACAAAAAAGCAGTAAAAATCAGTAAAGCTATCAAAAAATAAAAACAAAAGAAATAAAAAAAGAAAGCAATAAAGTTGCATGTTGACACATGGAGTGTGTGCATATGGTTCCCCTTCCAATGTTTGCTCTATTTAATAGATGGTGAGGAAGATGAGAGGCATTCCATCATTCCATGATTCATCATCCATTCTCTTGAAGAATAGTGTTATGAGACAAAGGATACCCTGGCAGAAGTACGTTGATTAACGACTTGGGGGTGGCCAGTTGTAGCAAGATTTTGTGCAACTGAGCCTACGGTCGGCTGGAGAGTCATCCCCAAGACTTTGTTGCAGTTAGAAAAATTCAACTAGCATACAACCCCAAAATCACAAGTGAAAAACATCATCGCCACAAGTAAGTTGTCTCTACTCATCTTTCTGAAAATTTGATGTTAATTAGTTGATAAATTTCATGTTGAATATAAATCACATGATTAATCTAATTAATTACATGTTTTTATTTCGGGGCTGTTACATATCATCTTCATTCTCTATACAGGGAAAGTAATTAGCAAATTCCAAAAATTCACTAATATTGCATCCCTCCTTCGCCATATATTAATTGCTAAAATATCACATCGCCTCTCTTTGAATATCCTATTGCTTGTGAAGATATTATTTGCTTCATCTTTAATGTACCAAATTAAGTTCACCTTCTTTCGGATTGATGCTAGATAGTGGAAGTATCATGCATTCTTGTCCCCTGCAGGCACCCATGCAACTCTACTTTTATATCTCCATTCATTCTCTTGCAATTTTAGTATCTTGTGTTTCCTTGAAATAAGATCCAAGAGTGCTTGCTTGGAAGCTTCAGAAAGGAAATCCCAACCATTTGGGTCATTCAAAACTGTTATCTCCTTGTCGATGGCTATTAACTCACTAAAGAGTACCTTCTTCCTTTTTCTAACCCTGTCTTTTACCTCAACCTTCAGCCTTCCCAGCTTGTGAGAAATCACTTCCATCTTTGAAATTTGGGGAGTTGCAAGAGGATTGGTCCATTAAGTCTTGATTAAGTCAACATATTATTACTCCTTAAGGCACATGTGGTTGAAGTTAAAAGGGAGGGCCTGCACATCATATTCTCCTATCCATTCCAAGAAAATCACATGATGAACAAATATGTTAGAGAAAAAATTCCATGACTGTATAAGGTTCAATCTATCGACTAAAAAAAACTGCACTAGAAAATGATCCAACCTTTTGGCTATTGCTTCGGAGTTTGATCTCCCATTCCTCTAGGTCGGGGCCAATGGGTAAGGAACAATATCCCTGAGCAATTTATTATCAAATAAGTCTTTGAAATATACTTCTAGCAGGTTTAATTTTCATTTCTGCTCCCAAACCTCTAATGTTTTCAATGTCAAATTTGAATCACTTTTCAATATTAGTGAATGTAGGTCCATTATCCCACATCCATCAAGTTGATCCCATAAATTCCTCATGTTGAATTATGGAGCATATATATTCATAATACAGAGTCTGTTCCTAGAGCCACACATGTATACTAATAAAGTGATATCGACAAAATATTTGTAAGCCTTGAAAGAAAACTAATTTGGATCCCACATAGTTTCCAAGCCACGAGAGTGTCTCAAAGCACACATTGCACATACCTCCCAACCTGGGCATATTTTTAATATATGTTCATTGGCTTTCTCTTTATCAAACATCATTTCTTGGAAAAGAATGATGGAAGGTTGCTTTAGTAATATAGTTTTTCGAAGGGATATATTCTTTTGGGCCGATCATAGACCTTGCACATTAATGGAAATTATTTTAATTTTGGGATAGTGTCAGTGGGCATGTTACCTCTAAGAACTTGTGAACCATATGCCTTTGAAATTCTAATGTCGCTATTGGAGAAACCCAGATCAAAAGGAGGATATTGGGTCTCCTCTAATTCCTATGAGAAACATGCATTAAGGTTTGGCGAAACATCAACACAAGAAGATATCTTCGTGTATTTGGTATTGTGCTTCTTCTAGGTCATTACATTCTTTTGTAGTGCTGGGCAGGCCAACACCACTTGATCTTGAAAAAAAGCGTTCTTGATTGTCAATGATTCCAGACAAATGAATTCCTCATGGTCTAGCATATCCAATTCTATGTCATCAGATAAGGGGGAGGAATAATTCCCTTGGTAGGACCCAAGACAAATGGGCAAGGGACGACTAGAGAATGGGCCAAGTGATCTATGAGCAATGGGCCTTGTTGTTAAAAGAGCACTAGAACCAGATATCAACCGAGAGCCCAATGTGTTTACCCCGCCGATGTTGGAAGTACTAGAGGCCTAGTATTCTCCTGAATCCCTCCATTTCCATGCTCTAAGCCTTTTGACATAGAGGAAGCCCCCTTATGATGGACATGTTCCTTGCCTTTTGAAATTTCCAAGGTTCAATCAAGAGAGACAGATAGATATTGAGATCATATGTTATATACCCTTTGATTTTTTCCATGGATGTTCCTCCAAGCCTCCTGTCGTGGTGTGTCCTTATCCTGCTTCGCCATTGTACCCATTTTTGATCTCCCCTTCCCCCCACGACACATAATGGACATTGCATAATCAGATGTCCTATAACATGGAAACCAATACAACTAAAGGGGACATCCCAATAATCAATTTGTTGTTTGAAGGATATAGGCCCCCAAGAGATGTCTAATGCAGTAGGCAATCCATACAAACCATTTCTACAAGTACCCAAGCAACCCTTTTGTCTAGGGCACCCAAGCACCCCTCGTCTACATAGTAAAATTTACCAACCTTGTTTGCAATTTCCTTAATAGTTGGTTTAAACCAAAGATCTAGTGGAGCTTTGGAAGCTTCACCCACATGATTTTCGTCCTTGGGACTTTTTTAATTGGATCAAACCCCATTGACTAATGTTGCAGGGAGAGGAAGCCATAACCACAAAACCAAGGGATAGATGTAATCTTCTTAGCATCCTCCAAATTTAGAAAGTGAAAACCAAACCATTTGTTTAGGAGAATTCTCACCTTTGGCCTGTATGTTAGTTTAGGAAACTAGCACTTCTCAATCAATGCTTTCATTTGATCCCTAGACATTTTGGTGAATTCTTAGTGACCTAGAAATACCCGCAACTTGAGACGTTCTATATCCTCCCAACGTATGACCACCCAGAGCAATAGACTTTGAACAAACTTGTTTTCCTTGATCAACTTCTTCTTTCACCTCCAGTGCATCTTGGTGAGTCGAGATTTCTCAGATATTGCTACCTTGGATCCTACAAGATCCTCCTTTGTTGACAAATCATCGACACTTGGAAATTCTGACATATCATAAAGGTAGTTAGGTCGCGATCAAGGATCAAATTTGAAGGGAAGAGTTTCTTTTCAATTTGAAGGGACAACTTTATTTTAACTTTTCAAGATTGACACATTAAAATAAGCTATTCTTTTCATATGAAAATGAAACATAATTTTAAATTTCATATATACCTCACATATCACAATTTCCAATATGTTAAATTATGCATACCTTAAAGGAAGAAGCTTATTTATGAATATAGTATTATAGCATTATTTTATTATAGTATTATAATATTATTTTATGATTATCATTGCAACCTACACTAAAAGAAAAACTATAAGAGCTATTTAAACTCCAATAATTTTTTTTCCATAAAAGAAATAACTTCCAAGAACATTTTTCCATAGGAATTATAGGCCTAATGATAAATGTACACATGCATTATGATGCATGACACCACTACAAAAGAACAAATAAATAACATTTTTTTTTGTAAACAAAGATGGATGAATACTACTTATTATTTAGTCTTGAATTTCTGATAATAAGGAATATACTTGCATTGAATCAATTTTGATCCTTAGTTCCTATTGTCATGTCTTCATATTAAGTAGGCATAAAGAAGACATGAAGATGATATTCATAGATGAAAACAAGCAAAGGAAGTAGTAAATGCAAGCAAGCTATTCGGGCACTAAATACAAGAAAGTGGAGTAGGAAGTGAGCAAATTTATAGGTGGAGCCATGGAGGATTGGTAGGTACCATTTGTAAATCCCAACCCAAGAGGATGGGCACTTGATTCGAATTGGAATTGTATCCACAAAAGGATTCACTACAACCAAAGATTTTGATCTTCAATACCCATTACTAAGATACAATTTCAATAAATAGTTGATACATGGGTGCATGGGCTCCATAACAATAAGGTCTTGTTCTATAAAAATGATCATCCTATTTTATAAAAATGATAACATTTTTTTTTGAGGATGAGAGTTCGGAATACTAATGACAATAGTCATTTTTAATGTTGACGTTTCAAGTCTACACCAAGACTTATCGTCAGGACAAATCCACAGAGAAGAGTAAGGAGGAAGGGAATAAATAGTGAAAGGAAGGATGAATAGAGATAAATGGCCGACTAGATCATTGTTTTAAAAAACGACTGATTCGACTTCGACTTGGCTGAGTCAGACTGAACTAATGCCTGGCCGGGTCGGCTTGATGGCCAAAACATAATGACTGGCTGGGTTTTTACCGAGCTAGTCATTGACTCGGTCGACTCGAAAACAACTAGACTGATTTGGTAATGACTCGGCCAACTCGGTAACAACTCGACTGACTCGGTAATGACAAGGTTAACTCGGTAACAACTCGGACGACTCGACTCTTTGACAAAAATCCTGAAGCACATTTGTCAAAAGTTGTTCTGCCTCCTACATATCGATGGTTGGGTTGTTGTTTATTGCATATTTATAGCCCTAAAGTAATTTATTATTGTGAGAAAGTTTTGAAAATTACAAGGCCAAAGTATGGTTATCCTAGTGGCATGAATTAGAAAACTGAAACAATGCATTGAGCCATACAATGTTTTTAAAAAGGAAAATGTTTTGGCAATGGACTAATAAATACATACCTCTAATTGTTCTGGATCTTGACCAAAATTAAATCAAGGGTTTTGAGACTTCATTATGGGCAGAAAATTGGTATTATTGTTGTTGTAGTCTAGTGATTGTCCTAAGGCAGAAGAGAATCCTGGCGTCGGTGGTTGAGTATGAACTTTGTATTAAACAATGCACTGGGTGCCATTTTGATATAATGGATATATTCATGAGCCTACTTTGATCATATGTTGTCTTCTCTCTATATTCTAAAGCTTTGTGTTTGGAAACATGAATGAAAATCTTTAAAACTATGTTTTTTATAAAAAAATAAATATTTAATGTATTTTTTACAATCACTGAATCATTGAAATCAAACCAGCCGAGTCGATACCAAGTCGGAGTCAGAGTTGGAGCCATCTCTCGGCTATTTCCGAATCGGTGTCTGAGTTTTAAAACATTGGACTAGATAAACCTAATAGATTAATAATAAAAATAAACAGAAAAATGAGGAATAAATAATTAAGGGAAATAAATTAGAAGTACGAATTAAGACAGATAATACTTATTATTAAAACAATGTAAACTTTGAAACAAAAATTATAAACTCAAAACGGGAACTCTGGCTCAAAAACCCCAAAAAACATGAAAAACAGTGCTAAAAACGGAAAGTGTGTCTATTGGAACGATAATTTTTTCTTTTAGGGTCAATTTTGAACATGTTTCAAAAATGGCAGTGAAAATGAATTTTTTTTTTTTTTGGTGGAAAATATGTGCAAAAAACACCCTGAAAATGAAAAATGTTGATACTAGAATGATGACTTTTTTTTTTTAGGGTCAATTTTCAACATTTTTAAAAAATGTTAGTAAAACCGAATTTAAAATCTAAAATCTAAAATTTCGATTTAATTTTTTTTTTAAGATTGTTAAAAAAAATAATTTTATTTTAAAAAACAAAAAAGACTCACCTAAACCCTATACAAATATAAATATAGATTTTGAAATTCAAATTAAAAAAAATTAAAATTAAATTTTATTAATTTATTTTGGTTATATAACACTCATAACATATTTCATTAAAAGGTACTTAAAAATAATTAACATTATGCGTATATATTTTGTTAAATTGAATGTTTTAGTTTATAGCAATACAGCAATAAACCCCTATATATATATTTATATATTCACTCTTAAACCAGTTTAACATATTTTAAGTAAATTAATTATAAATTATGATATATTAATAAAATATAAATAGCACCTAATATATATATTGAAGTGTAGATATTTTCAATTATAAACATAGTATTAATAGTCATATTTCTTAATTTTGGTGATGGGCATTTAACAATAAAATGTTTTATTAATTGTTTTATTTTTTGATAAAACTGTCTTTATTATTATTTTTATTTAATTAAAAATATATTTAAATTAAATGACACCTACTAACTTCTATATAAACTTTATTATAAATTTATCTTAATTTATATATTTTAAATTCAAATTATTAATATTTATTTTTATTTGAATATTTATACTTTTAAAATTAATATAAAAATACTTACATTTCAATCTTTCATTCCAATTTTACTTTCATGCATGTGTATTGAGATATTTCTATGCATAAAATAATAAACTTTCATGAAATTGTTGTTAATCATTGTAACTAGAATCTCTATATTTAATTATTCATTGAGATTGTTGTTTAATCATTGTACCAGGATCTCTATATTTAAAGTTTTTTTTCGATAATTTTTTTATTAGAATAACAAAACTTCATCAAAACAACAATTTAATCATTGTACTTACACCGGTATTTATTCATAATATTTTAAATTTAGGAATTTTAATTTGAATCTAATCTCTCTAAATTCCTATATTTAAAATATATTGGCATTGGGCGATTCCAAGAATCGCCCAACGTAAACTTGTTGGCTTTTGGGGAGAGCAGATTTGACTTTGTTATGATGCAATTATTTTTATTTTAAAATAAAACTGGTATTTATTCATAATATTTTAAATTTAGGAATTTTAATATGAATGTAATCCCTCTAAATTCCTAAATTTAAAATATATTGGCATTGGGCAATTCCGAGAATTGCCTAACATAAACCTGTTGGCTTTTGGGGAGAAAATATTTGACTTTGTTATGTTGCAATTATTTATTTTAAAATATAAAACTGGTATTTATTCATAATATTTTAAATTTGGGAATTTTTATTTGAATCTAATCCCTCTAAATTCCTAAATTTAAAATATATTGGCGTTGGTGATTCCGAGAATCGCCCAACATAAACTTGCTGGCTTTTGGGGAGAAAAGATTTGACTTTGTTATGTTGCAATTATTTTTATTTTAAAATAAATTTGAATAAAAAAAAATGATTTTTTTATAAAAAATACATTTACAAATATATTTAATTTTAATTTATTTTTAAATGTTTTTCACACACAAGATATTGCGTCATAAAGGACAAAGGTGTGTTTGGATTTATTTTTCTTCTTGGTACAACGATCTAAAAGAACTTTGTCCTTCCATATGATTGAATACTTTGTTCATTGAATTATTTTATTTCAAATTAAATGTGACACACAAGATATTGGGTCATTCAGAAAGGAGAACGTGGGTTCTCATTTGAAAATCGGTGGAAAATGGATTTGTCAGGAACCCACACAAATTGTCAGGCCAGGCAGTAACTCCATTAAGCAAAAACTGATTATTATTATTCATTCAATCTAGTAGGTCTGTCATATACATGAGGGAGAGACTGTTCAGTTCATCTCTCGATGACTGTTCACATTTCTCATTTATTTATTTACATATATTTACCCAATCACAAGGATTAGGTGTCAACATTCCCCCCTTAATCTGAAGGGATGTTGGTGAGTCCAAGAATCGTTTTGAATCGTTCAAGCTTTTCTCTTCCAAGCGCTTTGGTGAAGATGTCTGCAATTTGCTCATTTGTGGAACAATGGCGGAGATGGATTGTTTTGGCCTCAACATTATGTCGGATCAAATGATATTTAGTATTGATATGCTTTGTACGATCATGGAAATTTGGGTTCTTGGCCAACTTTATTG
>APFE031723836.1:4791-23715 GCA_000404065.3 Pinus taeda
CCACTCATGCAAGCAAGGAAGCAGTTTGGTTGCAGAGATTGTGTTCAAGTATGGGGTTAGTACAGGGAGCTATAAGGATAGATTGTGACAGCCAAAGTGCAATTTCTTAGCAAAGAACCCTGCTTATCATTCAAAGACAAAGCACATTGATGTTCAGTATCACTTTGTGAGGGATATGATAGAAGACAAAAAGGTGTTGCTGGTAAAGGTGGACACTTTGAAGAATACCACAGATGCATTGACAAAATTTGTGAGCTCTGAGAAGTTCTCTTGGTGTAGAGAAACAATGGGTGTTGTAGGGATGGATAAATGACTAAGCTCTCTTGTGGCCTCCTGTGGAAAGAAAACAACAAGTGGGAAAATTTTGTCCAAAATAGCCCAATGAAATATCCAATTGTGCCCTCAGTCAACGATAGTCAAATTATGCCCTAACCAGAAAGTCAACAATAGTCAATGCCTAGTCAAACTCTTCCAAAATAACTTGGTCAAAGGAGAGAGAAACTTGGCCTCTCTTTCTAGTTAAATTTAGCCCAAAATAGTTATAAATCAGTAGTCAAACTCGATCAACCTTAAGTCAACCCTGCAGTTAAACAAGCCTATAGTCAATGTAGGTCAAACAACCTAAAATTCCTCGGTTCTTGTTCCATTCAATGTGGCCTGGTCAAAAGGATTCAAACCCTCCAAAATATCAGTCAAGTTTGGTCAAGATAAACTCGATCAATGTTAGTCAAACTTCAATTGAAACAAAAAAGTCAACACAGTCAAAGTTCTTCCTGAAATCACACATGTGAGAGAAATAGGTTGCCTGCAACTTGTATGACCCAATCAGATGAGGAGAGAGAATATTATGTTGTGTGGTGAATGTGCCAAATTAGGATGGAGGTATATTCTATTTATAGTAGATGGAGAAGGGTCAATTTGTCCAACTTGACCCCAATCTAACCTTAACAAATTGCACATGTGTGGGCTTCACTTCAAAAACATATTTATCCTTGTCTGATTTCAATGAACCTTAGATCAATTTCGGTCCTCTCGAAAAGAGGAATTCAATAGTTGTCCAAAGTGGAATTTGGCCCTATCTACACAATTTAACACTTCCTCTTAACTAGGGAGAATTCCAACTGCAAATCTCTTATCATTGATCATCATGACATCTTGTCATCATGTACTATCTCTTCATCTCGTCTCATCTCTGCAGAAGATTTGCTGAAATATGTAATTAGGTTTGGTCTTCATAATGAAATATGTAATCATTATCTTATGTATTTGATGTCGTGAGAAAAATAAATGTATTATTGTTGATCTTGAGGTATGGATTCCATGCTCAAGAGAATTCATTTTTAGGTTAAGCTCTCATTGAGAGCTTCTAGGGATTGTCATTGAGTCTAGAGTCTATGGATTCATTTTCATGTATGAATGACCCTTCTTAGGCATGTTACATATTGTTAGAAAATTATTTGAGTCAAAGAAAGAGACAAAATGACCCTCTAAGATCAAGTCAATGGTTATCAATCAAGTCAGTTGCACCAACAACAAGTCGACCTCATATCAAGTAACAAGGAGCCTATATAAGGAATTTCTAAGCCTCATTCAAGGGGACACTTCACTTCATCAAGTTCAATGATAAGGAAGAGAATAAGAGTGAAGAAAAGAGGACGAAGAAAGAAGATCAAGGATGGAATTTCATATTTAGTTTTTGGGCTGAAATATCTCACACATGCAAGGAGTATTAGGGCTCTTACTGTAGCAAGGAAACCAACATTTTCAGTCACCCTAGAGAACCAAATTTGGGTGGGAAAAGATTATATTGTAGGTTAAATTTGTGAAGAATGAAGATCTTTCCAAGTGAAGGAAAAAGGAGATTGATTTCTCCATAGTAACAGTCACAGGTGTGGCCTAGGGTTTCTGTAGTTCGGTCAAATTACAGTCAAGAGGTTAAGAGGTTGCAGGTCTGAAAATAGAGGTCGTAGGAGAAGTTGTTGCTACTAGAAGGTTAATTTGTCTAAGGTTGACTTTGTAGAAGAATAACTCATCAAGAATAAGCATTGACATGGCCTTGGAGAGGTTATTGGTCAAGGGTCTAGGTCTTGGAATTCGTTGATTGAAGAATCTATAAGAAGAAGAATTTTATGGGTTTTCCTCTCAATATTGGAGAGGTTTTGGCCCCAGTTGATCGAACTATATCTTGTGTCCTTTGTCTCATTATTTTTTATGTTTTGATATTTTTTTTATGAAGAGAAAACAACAATAATCAAGTTAAATAATAATTTAATCAAGATAAGTAAAAAGTATTTACAAGTAGCTATCAAGTAAGAGATATCACATACTACTACTACCCCTAGATTTCTCAACATGGTTTTAAGGATAACGTGAGAAGTCAAGGAAGGGAAGCTCAATGAAGGGCACTCAAGGACCAAAGTTATAGAATATCATCAAATACATAAATCATCTAGAAGGACCTATCACCTCAAGGGCACTTCAAGGACAAGGATCCCATCATCATCTTGAAGGAAGTCTAAACCCTAACTCAAAGAAAGCATATACACTTGGAAAATTCTTGAGATCCTCACTCTATCATCATCTCAAGGAAGAAGACCTCATAATACTCTACCTCTACTCAAATTGAAGTGGTCTTCAAATCAAAGCATCTTGAAGCCTACTCATCCAAGGGAAGCAAGATCAAGAACAATGTCATCATTAAGGATTCAAGGTGATATCCCTCTCTTTGGGTTAAGGATCACTTTTGAGAAAATACATCTTCTTCAAGAAGAAATTTTCTATTACCATATCTTCATCAAACTCAATAAGGAAGAAGATTAAAGATATTATCAAGGAGCATCCTCACAAGTAAGTATCTTTATGTCCACATGTGAATCTATAAAAATGTCTTTTTGCAAGAAGAGCAACAATTTGGTTGGGTCATCAAACTTCCTTACATGGAAGAAGATGAAAGGTTTTATCCTCATATAAAATGAATTCGTGGAACATGTTAAGGGTTCAATCATAAAACCTCTTAAGGAAGAAGCTCAAGCTCTTGAAAAGTACCTGAAAGGGGAGGAAAGGGTTCAAAGGATTCTCATGGAATCCATCAAGGATCCCCTCATTCCATATGCGTCAAAATTAGAAACATCAAAATAAATATATAAAAAACTTGTAGAATTGTTCTCCATAAACACTGCAGGAGAAGTGACCTCGTTAAGAAAATAACTCTACAAGATGAAAATATCAAAAGAAGATGGAATAGCCTCATACTTTATGAGGGTGTCATAATAAGATACCAACTCCAAGAGTTTGGAGAAATAATTTATGAAAATGAAATGACTACCATAGCGCTCAATGCACTACCAAAGGAATGGTCAACTTCACATCCAACATCTATGGGTAGAAAGAAGCTACTCTATTCAATGAACTATGGTCATTGTGCCAAATCGAAGAAACCAGGCTGAAGGCAAAAATTGGCGTAGGATCAAGCGAGCAAGCTCAAGAATTTGTTGTCGTGGATAGAAGAAAAGGGAATTTTGGTAAGTTTGGTCCTTAGAAAAAATAATAATAATAACAATAAAACATGTCGAAGGTTCAATGATATGGATGTCATGAATATGGGCACTACAAGAGAGATTGTCTAAATCTCAAGCAAGACAATAAGTAAAGAGGAAGGGAAGAATCCATGTCACGAAGAAGTTGAAGACGCTGAAAAGATGAAATCCAAGAAGGAGAAATAAAAATATCTCTACTGTGATTGAGATAGTCTTCCTCACCTTGTTCTTTTCAAGTTTATGTTTCAAGGTTTCTTTTGTAAAGCACAGTGACCATGGTAGAAATCATTAGAAGTATGATAGGGCGCATCATGTTAGGATATGGCATCATAGAATCATACAATTGAATCAAGATCTCGAGAAATCATTATAAAAAGCATGAAAGATAGTTGAAATAGAAGTCTATGGAAGTCATCCACAAAGGATGTAGCTCTTGGTAACCTCATTAGAAGCATAGCTAGTACTTATGGGGAAAATAAAGTCATCTAGTATAAAACTAATCATACATCATTAGACACGATCATTTTTTGAATCAGGATAATCAAGATCCTTCATTGGAATCTTCATTAGAAGGTTCAACTTTTGGAAGAAGCAAGTGTCTCGTTGAGAATTCCAACTTGGATGGGATTCATTGTTTGAATGATGCTATGATGACAAAGGAATGCAGTATGTTAAGATGATTTAAGTACTTTCAATCATGGAAAAGGAAGTTTCCAAAGGAATTGTAGATGACCAAAAGGAAGAGATGAGGTATGTATGCTTGTATTTGTAAAATTGAGTCATGTCATGTAGTTTTAGATAGCATGGAAAAATTCTCTACCTCGTGAAAATGATCAAGATAAAGGGATATCCTCCTTTGGAAGGATGCATGAAGGCATGGTTCACATGTGGACTAGATAAAATCAACATAATAAGTCATCATATGGAATATGAGGTGGTTTAAAAAAATGAAGGAATTATTAATGGAAGTTCCTAAGGAGAAATATGGGAATGAAGTAAGGATAGATCAGGAAACATGCAACTATAATCACATAGAAAAGGAAATCAACATTTGTTAACTAGAAGGATTGACTACGACATCTCCATGGAAAAGGTATGACACTCTGATGAAGTATGGAAAGGAATATGACCCTTGAAATTTAATATAGTTTTCGAGATCTTTCAATATGTATGCAGGATGTTGATGTTACAATAAGCAGATGTCATGATGAAAATACCATCACAAAGGTAATTTTGATTTAATGTTCATTTTTTTTTTGAAAAATGTCTAAATGGGCTAATGCAGGGCTACAAAGGGAAGAGCTATAAATGGAATCTACAACTGATACTCATGTGGTAGGATAAAATATCCTAAAGGAAACATGACGTGAGTAATGTATCAAGGTATGAAGGAAGCTCAAATATGGACAAATGGATCACTTTCTGATGAAAGGAAGGATGACATGAATGACATGATTCATAAATAGAAGTGATGTATGGTATGTTCCCTACGAACAATGCCCAAAATATGAAGGCTCCATATCAAAGAAGATGAAATTCGAAGAGGGAGCCATATAAGAAATTGAATGTCCCATGATCTCCACCTAGATATTTGTTGGAAGAAAGTCCCTAGTTAAGAGGGAGCTTGGGTACATTCCTTTTATGGAATTGGTTAGTCATCCATGTTTAAGAGGGAGTGACATATATGGTTCTCTACTTCATGTGTCATGTAGTAGACTAGGACTAACAACCATAAGTCTTAATGAAGGCCATGAGGAGAGATGAAAACATCATTCTCGTCTTCACTTTGGAAGAAAAAAATGAGGATTGGGTAAGCATCTGGCATCTGATACTATTTAAGGATGTGGTAGGGTATCCAAGATAAGAGTAGTTGTAGAGGATCGATATTCTTTGAGGATTGGAAATACAAGATAAGAATAGTCTTGATGGAACATACTTTGAGAAAACCTGAGTGGGGTATGTTCCGAAATAGATAATGATGATGGTGTCTATAAAAAATTTGTCTCTCCAACATTGTGCTTTGATCTTGTGAAGAGATAGATTCATTATTCAAGGCCTTGTTATCTGAAAATGTTGAATGATATGATGTTATACAGATGGGTTATGAGAATTATTCATATTGAGAATTTCCAAGTACCTTGTATGGATTATGAATACCTCCCTAGTTAAGAGGGAGCGTTAAAATATGTAACTAGGTTCAGTCTTCATATGACATATGTAATCAAGATTTTATGTATTTGATATAATGAGAAAATTAAATTTATTATTGTTGATCTTGAGGCATGGGTTTTATGCTCAAGAGAATTTATTTTTAGGTTAAGCTCCCATTGAGAGCTTCTAGGGCTTGTCATTGAGTCTACAAATCTAGGGAGTCATTGTCATGTATGAATGACCCTTCTTGGGCATGTTACATATTGTTAGAAAATTATTTGAGTTAAAGAAATAACCAAATGACCCTCCAAGTTCAAGTCAAGGGCTATCAATCAAGTCTACTACACCAACAACATGTCAGCCTTAAACAAAGACAAGTCAACCTCATATCAAGTGACAAGGATCCTATATAAGGAAGGTCTCAACCTCATTCAAGGGGACACTTCACTTCATCAAGTTCAATCATAAGGAATAGAATAAGAGAAAATAAAAGAGGATGAAGAAAGAATATCAAGAACAAAATTTCAGAATTAGATTTTGGGCTAAAATATCTCACACGTGCAAGGAGTATTATGGCTCTTACTGTAGCAAGGAAGCCAAAATTTTCAGTCACCTTATAAAACCTAATTTTGATGGAAAAGGATTATATTGCAGGAAATTTGTGAATAAGAAATACCTTGCCAAGCGAAGAAGAAAGGAGCTTGATTTCTCCATAATGACATTCATATGTGTGGCCTAGGGTTTCTACAGTTAGGTTGAATTGTAGTCAAGAGGTTGTAGGTTCGAAAAGAGAGGTCGAAGGAGAATTTGTTGCTAATGGAAGGTTAATTTTTCTAAGGTTGAATTTGTAGAAGAAAAACTCATCAAGAAAAAGAATTGACTTGGTCTTAGAGAGGTTAATGGTCAAGGGTCTAGGTCTTGGACTTCATCAATTGAAGAATATATAAGAAGAAGAATTTTGTGGTCTTTCCCCTCAATATTGGAGAGGTTTTGGCCCTATATGATTGCCTATTCCTTGTGTCCTTTGTCTCATTATTGTTTATGTTTTGATAATTATTTGACTAAGAGAACACAATAATAATTAAGCTAAAGAAGAATTTAATCAAGAGAAATAAAAAGCATTCACAAGCAGTTATCAAGTAAGAGAAATCACATACTATTATTGCCCCTAGATTTCTATTGATGGTGTTGAACCCGCCAACATTCAAGGGATATCCCCAACATGAAGTCCCAATTAGACCTCCCATCATTTAGTGTAGGATGCCCATCTAGTATAAAGGCCCAGTTGCTAAATTCTTAAATATTTTCCTTGGCTCTAACTATCAGCAAGAGAGAGGGATGCAATGGTATCTTCAAAAAGCAAGGTGTGCCTAGTGAATATTCAGTTGAGAATATGTCAAGGCTATTCTATTTCAAAGGGGGGGGAGAAAAGTGAGCTTCTAAGTGAGAGGTAGTAGTACCACCCAAGAAGAGACACACATGAACCTGAAGGGTCTATCTATAATCCAGCAGAATAGTCCACAACAGATGTGACGGTCGTTACAACCAACAAATAAAGAAATATTTTTCTAATATCACGGGGAAATAGTCCACAGGGATGGGATATAAATAAATACCATTACAACACATTCTAAATAATATAAGTACTAAAATAACCGAAATAGTTCAACTATCTTAGCACATGTGAAAGAAAACATGAAATACAAACATCCGCATAATAGTATTACAAACATTCATAGTCAATTCATGAAGAATGTGTTGGCCTTGAAGGCTTCTATTATTAAGTAAAAGTTACAAGTCACATGTTTACAATGTACATAACTAGCCCCAATGGTGGAGAATTGGAGCCACTCCTTGCTCCTAAAAGAACTAGTTGATCTCTATAATGCCTTGCGGGAGGACACAAGGTCAAAATTCCTTTGCTCATATAATGAAGGAGTATATATAACCAAAGTTGACTCTTTGACTACCCTCATGATTGTTTGACTTCCTATGAATTTTCAACCTACATGACTCTTTACATTACATGTGTGTCCTTTGGAATTCCACTTTATAATACATTTGAATACAATATACATGATCCACAATAGTGATGTGGCATATTACAACTCATGACATGACATGACATGACACTGCTGACATGGACCGCTTGATGATGAGCCAATGTCAAGTCATTGTTGCTACTAAGTGTTAGATGTCTTCTTGAATATGCTTTCTCTTCATCACTGTATGGCTTGGAGATGCAGAATCTTCAATGATTTTTAGTCTCAGATGGTGGTCGCAAACTTGTGTCCCTTCGCTTTCTCTTAATTGATCGACTTGTCTGTTCAGCAACAAGAGAGTATTTAGGCATGCTCCCCTCCTTATTCTCCTTCTCCATCATCTTTCCATGACATAATAGGGTACATGTTCCTGCAATTCACTCATGACGAGACGACATCAATCCGAAAACCCCATAGTCTACGATGATGCATTCTGATTCACCAACTGAGCCTGGAACAAGTGACAGGTTGGGAAGAGAGACTCAATGATTGTGCAGTGTGAAGTTCTAGCATTAAGGGGGAAGACCTTGAGCTCTAAGACTGCGCAGTTTCTAGAGTTAGTGGGGTCAAGCTAAGGGAATGGACACTAGGAGAGCCAACTACGCAGTTTCTGGAGCCAATGAGGTCGGCCTGAGGGAATGGAAACTAGCATATCTAACTATATAGTTTTGGGAGTCAAGGGAGGTTGGTATTTTGTGTAGTTGGATAGTTTAAGCACTCAAGGGATGAGCTTGAGGCTTGAATATGCGAAGTGCATAGTTCAAGACAAGCTGGAGGACATAATTATGAAATTCTGGAGGTCAAGGTTGGGGCTTGGCCACAGGAACTGTGTAGTCCAGCAGTCCTGAGAGACAAGAACTGCTCATTACGCAGTGCTAAGCAGCAAGGTCATGGCTTAGAGGGATAAGACTGCACAATGTGCATTTCAGAAGGGTTCTGATGAACATAAGTTGTTCGGTCAGGAAGATTTCTGAAAATGGATAGGTGTGGGATAGCTGATGTACAGTGATGAACCTTCATTGTGATCACACACTTAGCATACTTTGATGACACGATAACATAGATCATCCAAACACATGAACAAAGCATTTCCCTCTGTGCGATTACTTTAAGACAAGTGTGACACTTAAGATAGACTTTTGAACAACTATGAAAAACGTGTGCGACAATGCTTAGGACTTTGTGTATGGGTGAAACATATGTTTACATAGTTAGAACAACTCACATACACAAATACAAGCCTTTGAAACCATCAGAATAGGCTTGTAAACATTGCGTGACAGCCAAACATGCCAAAATATGACGATTAACCCAACATGAAAAAGGGAATAAGCTCTAATGTTTGCGACAATAATGTATAAGACTAAGGAAGGCTCCTAAATTGAGCATAAGACAAATTTTTGGAAGGTGTTCCAATAGCTACAACACTTGGCGACACACTGGTTCAACTCCAACTTCTCTATCTCAGTTAAATTCTTTTGTGCAGGGCCTCGGTTCTTCATGGAGTATTGATTCATCCTAAAAATTACTTTGGCCTTCCTACTTACCCCATGAATAGACATGGTCCCCCTTATACCTTCTCGATTGAACACAACATAAGATTCAGCAATATCACAATGTTTCAAGTTCGGAAGGGTAGTGTAGCTTGTGAGCTTAATATTTTCATAGTATAATTTTTCATCTCCGATGTTGCTCTATTGCCAGTAGACCTAGACAGTACCTCGGCAGAGTCACGCAAAAACACAAACATTTCTCCATTATCGTTGAGCCTTGATAGTACCTCGATTGGGTTTCTTGCTTCACCTCTCTGTGCAAGAAGCATTTATCTTCTTTCACCTTTATTTATTTATTTTAAAGAGAACTGTGCATTGACACTTATTTATTTTGAGTCGGAAGAGGGATCCCAACTTATTGAGAGAAGAAGAGGTTGTTTCTTCGGAGAAGCATATAGAGACCTCTGATTTAGGTTTCCTCGTTTAGATTTTTCCCCTTCTCTCCTACTAGTTGGATAGGCATGAAGACACCAAAACATAAATACTAAGTGTAGGGATGAGATTTTTGGACTAGACATGGGTTCATGGTTGAACTAAAACTCTCGTTATGGATGGATCGTATTTTCCATCGGAACTTCATCGGCCAAAAGAGGTGACCAACACAAGGAATATGGATAGAAATCTAGCCAAATGTTGAAGTGTCACAAGACTATTTATAGTTTGGCCACACACATACTTAGAAGCCACAACATGTACATGCACAACACTTATTCACATGACGAAAACCAAAACAAAACTCAAGCAACCAAATAAACACAAAAGAAAAGATTATGTATAGAATGTAGGGAAAAACGCCAAATATTCATTGAAAATAATGTTTTAAGTATTGACCATTGACAAGGAGAGATTCAATCTTCCCGTGAAGTGATTGAAAACTATAAGTGTGTTGGCCAAGATTTTCTTGCACCATGAATGGCCCAATCCAAAGGGACTGAAACATAGTGTGTTTTCATTTTTCCTCGTGGGATTTATCCCACTTTAAGACTAATTCACCCACACTGAAGTTGGATTTCCCTGCAGACTTCTTGTTGAACCACCTCTTGATATGATTCTAGTGAAGCGAATTTTTTTCTTTTTCTTTCAACCTTTCTTCTTGTAATTTATGAAGGGTATTCATCTTGCGTTGCACTAACATACATGGCTTGCCTTGGGATTCTTGTGAGAGCTGGAGACTAGGCAAGTAGATGTTGGGCGGGATGATAGCTTCTTTTGCATACACTAGGAAGTAAGGGGAGGTGTTCAGGGAAGGTTTTAGCTTGTCTCAATTAGCACATAAGGTATTTTCAAAGCAAAGTGCCAATTTTGCTGCTCAGAGAATATGGTCTTTTTGATAATGCGGATAAGGTTATTATTCGTTGATTCAAAAGACCATTCCCTTAAGGATAATAGTTAGTTGAATGTTTTAATATAATACCATTTTTCAATGAAAATTCGTAAAGTCTTAGCAATGAGAAGTACATTGCATTGTTGAAAATAAGTGAAGTAGGAATGTCGAACCTGGAAATGATGTCCTGCTACATAAAGCTAGTGACTTCCTGGTCATTCACCTATTTGAGTGGAACTGCTTTTGTCCACCATGTGAAGTAATCGGTGGAAGTAAAGATGTAGCAATGTTGCTTTGATGAATGCAGGAAAATTTCCCCAATAATTTCCAAGACACATTGTTCAAAAGGATCTTCCACTTCAATGGGTTGCAGCGAGGCGGCTAATTTCTTGTTTTTGTTGGCACACCTCTGACAGATCGAACACTTGCGGGCATAAGCATGAGCATCTTTGAATAAAAAATGTTAGTAAAAGCTAGCCTGCATAACCTTATGCATCGTTTTGTTTCTTGTGAAGTGTCCCCTGGCTAGTCCGTGTGGAGATCACACAATACCTTTTTTGAATCATGTGCTTCAAAACACCTAAGAAGTACTATGTTGTGGTGATTTCTGAACAACACCCCATGCACCAAATGATAGGATAATTCTTTAAATCTTAGTGCCCTCTTATGTTGTGTAGAAAAGTGGGATGAAATTGTGTCGTGCTCAAGGTATTTGCGCACACCCGTGTACCAATTCTTTGTGCTAGTAGTTGGGGAGGCTCACTCAACGTTGTACATCTCAATTTATTGCTCCCATCCTAAAAGATATTATTCTTTCCCCTTTGCATTTACTGCTTCTTTCACTGTTCGAAAAATACCATGGCCCTTGATTGTGTGAGTTGGCTTGATTTCTAAATTATATTCTTGCAACCTCATCATCTAGTTCACTCTCCTTTCACCCATCTCTTGTTGAACAAAAAGTGATCTAACTATTGGGTGCAGGACAAAGATAACACAATGATTTTCCAATAGATATGGTTGAAAATTATTTACCTCCTTGTATACCACATAAGCTTGTTTATCCATGGTAGGGCAGTTAAGCTCTAGTCCTTGCCGACTCGCGCTCATGAAGGAGATAGGCCACTCATTGTTCAGTTCATCGTTTTAAGTGAGTACATCGACGAGAGAATTGTCAGAAGCAAAAGTGTAGAGCAAGAAATATTTATTGAAATTTGGGTTGTACGAGGCGGGTGCTTCTGTTACAACCTACTTAATATGGGAAAACCCATCCTTTTCCCTTTTATCCCATTTATAAACTGCATCCTTCTTCACCATCTCCAGTATTTCTTTGAGAATCTGAGCGTAGTTGGAGATTAACTTGCAGAGGAAGTTGGTTTTCCCCAAGAAGGACTGCATGGCCTTCTCATTCACTGGGAAGGGAATATGCATGATTTTCCTGACCTTATCCGGGTCTATCTTAATCCCACTTTTTGCAATAATGTGGCCCAAGAGATTACCCTCGGACACTGTGAAGGTACTTTTCTTGGGATTTAAGGATATCTTGTACTTACAACATCGCTCAAAAATAACCTTTTTTTGGTATAACCTTTGTTTAAGTGGCATATGTGGTATAACCTTTGTTTGGAAAACATTGTTACATCATCAAGATAAACCACAATGATTCGTTCAATCATTCCGCGGAATGAAATGTCGATATCATATTGAAATATTGCACCAACGTTGATAATCCCAAATGGCATTCATCTAAATATGAACATGCCCCATTTCATTCAGAACGAGGTTTTAAGTCTATCAGGCTCTGCAACTAGAACCTGGTTGTATCTAGAATAAGCATCTAACAAAGAAAACATTTCAAACCCTAATACTATTTGTAATATTTGTTCCATGGACAACACGAGGTACTTGTCCTTGTCTGAGGTGCGGTTGAGATTTCAGAAATCTACACATAAGCGGATTTATCCATACTTATTTTTCATTGGGACCAAATTTGACACTGACGTTGAATGTTTCACTCTGTATATGATTTGGGCATCCAACATTTTTCTCAACTGTTTTTGAATAAGAGGCACAAGTGTTGGATTTATTTTTCTCAACTTCTGTTGTAATGGCCTAGCCCCTTCCTTTATCAGTATCACATGATGGATGATTTGTGTGTCATATGTTTTAAGCTCATTGTATGTCCATGCAAACACATCTTAGTATTGCTTGAATAAGCGGATAAAGGATTTTTAGCTCTTATGGTGTATAACAAGTACCGAGATTGACATACTTTGGATCATTTTCTGTTCCCAAGATAATTTGTTCACGCAACAGTGTGGAACTATGGGTCTTAGCATTCACAGGTCCCGAGAAGCGATTTTTCACATCATACAACTTCTCTAATGATACCACACCCTTATGGATGAGATTTCTTTTACTTGCACTAGTTGCATCCTACAATTCCTTTTCGTGTTGGTCCTCATCGAGCGTTGCATCTTTGAACACATCAACGTTCACTGTGAAGCATGTTGGTCATCATCGAAAATGTGTAAATTAGTGATATTGTCGGGGATGCAAGGCTTATAAATAATTCCAATATAAAAATCGTCCCTCAATGGTGACAACCTAGCAAAAGCATTTGTTAATTCATCCATAGTTGTTTTATGCATTCTTAGAACAGAATTAATACTGAAAGCTTGTAAATGTGAAATCGGACACCATACCTCTTGTTGATAACTTCTAACATGAGGTGACACACAATGTATGGTATTGTGTACCTGTCGCGCCACAATTTCTGAGTCACCAACTGCTTTTAGGATGGCAACATGGAAGTCAATGGCTCTTTGCAAGCCTAGGATGAATGCTTCATGTTTTGTAGCGTTGTTCGTGCACTCAAATTCCAAGAATATAGAGGTCAAATGCTTTCTCTGTAGCGGGTCTATTAAAATGAAACCAACTCCAGAGCCCTCCTACGTTTTGGAACCATCAAAGTACAAATTCCACATATCATATGTACAGGGATTGGAGCTACACTAGTACTTCTACTAGTACTACTAATTGTAGAAAGTTCATTATCACCAGTTGGACTAGGAAGGAGCTCCAACTGTGTATCTGGTGGGACTGGGGATGGTTGTGCAAGATAACACCCTAGTCGGGTTTCCAAGAAGAAATTGTCAAAAAGTAGTTCTGCAAAATCCATTGGTTCATTTTGTTCGTTCAAGGGAGTGAAAATGTGCTTCATATATCTTACTGACTCTACTAAAATTTGATTATTTTTTCCCTTATACGAAAGCCATAAATGTGACCAGTCTGTGGAAAAGTACCCCTATAACTTGCTAGACCAGTCTCTACTCAACAACACTCTATATGCTTCCGGAATGTCCACAATCACTATTTTGATACATTGGTGGACCTGCCCATCGGATGATAAACGGGTGATGACATATTTGAGTTCACCAATCACATGGACATGAGTTCTATCCAACTGAATAATATATGCATCTGTTTTGTCCCATTTTTCATTGATTTTGTTAGTAACAGATAATGGCATTGCGTTCACCGATGCACCAGAATCAACCAAGCAATTGTATACATTGAAATTAAAGATTTCAAAAGTTAATAGAAAATGTGGCAAAGAGTTTTTGCATCCATTATTAAAGCGTTAACTACATATTCAAGGGAATAAGAAGACTTACTAGATCCCTTGTCTGAAGAGGTAGCATTACTTGTGGTGGTCTACCCAAGTTTCCATAAGAGGATGTCTCGTTGGCTCGTGGTCTTTGTTAACTCAAACATTGAAATGTTCACACGAACCTTCTTCATGTCATCCAATATGTTGTAGTCCACAGTGGGAAGAATGACTGAAGTGTTTGGGGATGTAGCTTGGTTTGTGGCTTTCGAAGTGTTGGTTTTATCCTTACTGCTTGCAGAGACACCTTTCATTGAGACTACTTTCTTAGACTTTTTGAGTGTCCTACGCTGAGTTGACCAGTGGGCTCATTTTCCTTAAAAAACTCTCTTTAAATCTCTACTTTGGAAACTCGACTGTAGTGGCTAGCCCTTAGCTTCTCAACTTGTACCGGTGGGTTTGCTTCTAGGCTGGACCGTCACTCAGAGGCTTCTTATCCACAGTACTCTTTTGGGTTGTGAGTATAAAATTGAACATGTTTACTGCATGCTTGCCACTTAGAGTTTCATTGGCTGAAGTAGCTTCTTCCTTTTCTTTTGTAGGCTCAGTCTGCTCTTCAGCCATAACTGCATCAAAAAGATGCGTAGCAAGCATGCTCATGGCCTGATTCCATTTTGGGCATGTTTTCTCTGAATGATGTTCATGATGATACGAATAGTATTGATCTGTCCCCAATTTTTCAATATTTAATACAACATTGGACCTCTACGCAGACTTTGTCGGTTGGTTTTTGTTACTGCCAGAAGTTGGATTCCTTCTAAATAAGTTGAATCTAGGAGGCTTGCTTCTCACATTGGTCTTGCTTGACCTCTGTTTGAGTTATTCCATCTCATTTGACAGAGTATTGACAAGACGATTCAAGCTTTCAAGATCATATGGTTCTTTCTCTTTGGCCTTTGTCACATAGACCTGAGACCATTTACCTATGCCTTTGGAGCCTTTTGTTCGTTCATCATCTAAGATGATTTCAATTTCATGTAAGTCCTTATCAATAACGATAGCCTCTTCATAGTTTTCCATTAGTGTTTGTTTTTCAGTTCGTTAGACAAACTGCGCAATGCTTATTAGCAAGGAAGAATTGTAGGAATCTATTGTGATGGAGTCATGAGGTTTCGTGTTCTCCAGAAATTTGTTTAAGATGTGCTTGAACCTCTTATTAAAATCCTTAACTTTCTCCTTTTTCTACATCTTAATAATACCCAACTCTTTCAATAACATGGTCGGGGTCTTATCATCAGCAAATTTTTCAAGGAATATCTTCTTAAACCCCCTCCAATTTGGATGGAGTTCGGAGGAAGGTGTGATACCATATAACTTCTCTACCATCCAAGGTAAATGGAAAATGTCTACATGCAACATTATCATAAAGTACCTCAAGTATTTGAAGATGTAGGTAAAAGTTGTCTAGATGCTCTTCAACCTTAACTGTTTTATCAGGGTCATAATTCGTTAAGAGCTTCTCCAAATGCTTTGGCATCTTGTGCAAAACACTCGGAAATGAAAGTGGGCCCTGAGTCATCCAATCCAAATCTTGGTTCGCCATGTCTTCTTATATTTTGTCCTCCTCTTCTTTATCAAAATCTGATGGCTCTTCTTCCTCTTCCTCTTCTCCACCTGACCCGCAGAAAGTTTTGTCTGAAAGTAGAATGTTATCTTCATCACCACCGTGAAAGAGTGGAGCCTCTTCTTGTCTTTCCACAGAATCTGCTAATTCTTCAATAGTGGAAAGAATCGTGTCTTCAATGGTTGAAATTACTATCCTTATGGGGGTGATCTTATTCTTCTTCATAGAATATGGAAGACTAATTACTCCCAGGTTCAATCCAACAACTTTTGAAAATTGATGGGTTATAGGGAGAATGGCCCAAATTTGATCACATGGGATTTCACATTCAGGCTTGGGCTAAGAAGAGTCACCAATTTCAGAAGAACGAGTAGGGGAGGTGCAATTAACGTTTCTACCTTGACCAGAAGATGAGATGTTGCGTTCGATGGGGATATTAGCCATCAAACACTCACTTCCCTCCTTCTAGCGCCATAAATGTTGATGGTGCTGGACCCGCCAACATTCAGGGGATCCCCCCGATGTGAATTCCTAATTAGACCTCACAATGTTTGGTGTAGGAGTCCCATACGGTATAAATACTTGGTTGTCGAATTCTTAAAGAATTGCATTGGCTCTAACTATCAGTAAGACAGAGGGATGCAATGGTATCTTTCAAAAGCAAGAAGGTGTCCCTTGTGAGTGTTCTATTGCAATTATGTCAAGGTTCTTCTACTACAAAGGGAGGGAGAAAAGTGAGCCTCTAAGTGAGAGGTAGTAGTACCAGCCAAGAAGAGACACACATGAACCAACAGAATAGTCCACAGTAGATGTGATAGTCGTTACAACCAACAAATAAAGAAATATTTGTCTAATATCCTAGGGAAATAGTCCACAGGGATGGGATATAAATAAATACCATTACAACACATTATAAATAAGATAAGTATTGCAATAACCGAAATAGTTCAACTATCTTAGCACATGTGAAATAAAACATGAAATACAAACATCCACATAATAGTATTACAAACATTCCTAGTCAATTCATGAAGAACGTGTTGGCCATGAAGGCTTTTGTTATTAAGTAAAAGTTACAAGTCACATGTTTACAATGTACATAACTAGCCCCAATAGTGGAGAATTGGAGCCATTCCTTGCTCCTAAAAGAACTAGATGATCTCTCTAATGCCTTGCGGGAGGACCCAAGGTGAAAATTCCTTTGCTTATACAATGAGGGAGTATATATAACCAAGGGTGACTCTTTGACTACCCTCATGATTGTTTGACTTCATATGACTTTTCAACTTACACAACTCTTTACATTACATGTGTGTCCTTTGGACTTCCACTTTATAATACATTTGGATGCAATATACACAATCCACAATAGTGATGTGCTATATGACCACTCATGACGTTACACTGTTGACATGGACCACTTGATGATGTGGCAATGTCAAGTCACTTTTGTTGCTAAGTGTTGGATGTCTTCTTGAATATGATTTCTCTTCACCTTCGTATGGCTTGGATATAAGGAATCTTTAATTACCTTTATTCTTTGATGGTCGTCACAAACTTGTGTCCCTTTGCTTTTCTTGATTTATCAACTTGTCTGTTTAGCTACAAGATAGTTTTTAGGAATGCTTCCCTCCTTCTTCTCCCTCTCCATCATTTTTCCATGACATGACAGGGTACATGTTCCTGCAATTCACTCATTATGATACGACATCAGTCTTAAAACACCCTAGTCTACGATGATGCATTTAATTCACCAACTGAGCCGAAAACAAGTGTCAGGCTGGGAAGAGGGACCCAGTGACTACATAGTACGTAGTTCTAGCAGTTAGGGGGAAGAGCTTGAGCTTTGAGACTGCACAATGTGTAGGTCAGAGAGGCTTGGAGGAAAAGATTGTGTAGTTTATGGAGAAAGTGGGGTCAGGCTGGGGGAATGGACACTAGCAGAGCCAAATGTGTAGTTTTGGGAGTCAAGCGAGGTTGGGATTTTGCGTAGCTGCACAATGGGGCTTGAGCATAGGAATTGAGTAGTGTAGCAGTCTTGAGAGACAGGAACTAAGCATTGCGTAGTGCCAAGCAGCAAGGTCACAACTTAAAGGGTGGAGACTATACAGTGCACAGTTTAGAAGGGGTTTGGTGAAGCTAAGTTGTTTGATCAGGAAGTTTTATGAAAATGGCTAGGTGTGGGATAAGTGATGTACTATGATGAACCTTGATTGTGATCACACACTTAGCATACTTTGATGACACGAAACATAGACCATCCAAACACGTGAAGAAATCATTTCCCTATGTGCCACTGCTTTACTACAAGATACAACAAGTGCAACACTTGATATAGGCTTTGGAACAATCGTGACAACACTTGTGCGACAGTGCTCAGGACTGTGTATGGGTATGACAAATTCTTATATAGTTAGAACAACTAATATACACAAAGACGTGCCTTTGAAACCATCATAATAGGCTTTCAATCATTGCATGACAAACAAAAAATCCAAAAGATAATGGCTAACCCAACATGCAAAAGGGAACAAAACACTACAAGAGAGCTCATGGAATAAGCTCTAATGTTTGCGAAAACAATGTACAATACCAAGGAAGGCTCTAAAGTTGAGTGTAAGCCAAAATTTTGGAGGGTGTTGCAGCAACTACAACAATTTATCAACAAGATTAATATAGATAATAAGAAGAATCAATCGAAAGTGAGTCCTAAGACCTTGCCACTCTCCACTAACAAAATTCAGTCCACATAACCATGGGTAGAACCCCAATCTAACTCGTGTTAGTGTCGGTCTTTCCAGCCTTCCTCCAGTGATCAAATGTGCTCTTACAAAGTGATTTTGAAGTGTCAAGGTCAAATTTTGTCATTTCAGTGAGTCTTCAAGCAAAATTTGGTCACTTGGCATTAGGTCTAGGGTTTGCTCTCACTCTTTTCAAAGTTGCCCAAATTCCAACCTATTTCACTATTCAGCTGAGCCTATCATCATTCAAAGGGTTTTCATCATCATGTCAAGTTCCATAGGGTCATTTTACAGCTTATCCATGCTTCAGTTGTGCCTAGGCAAGGTTCATTTCCCTCTCCCAGGG
>APFE031723836.1:25074-37912 GCA_000404065.3 Pinus taeda
CCCCTTATCCCCTTCATTTCGCTTCATTTCGACCAAAACCCTTGTTCCACACATCGGAATAAGTTTCACTAAAATGATGTTTTTGAGTGATCAAAGATGATTTTTTCAAAACTGAGAGAGGTTTTTGTCCGCAACATGCCAAGGAAGAAAAACCTCCTTCACTTTTTGCACAGGTATCATGTTTTTAAAGAAATGTCAAAAATACCGGCGAGAACGAAGGTGCTCCAAGGACGGTTGGCCAAAGCACAAAAACGAAGGAAAACGCCTGATCCACTCCAAATTTTGGCCAAAGCCTCTTTGACTGAGCATGGTACTTGATTGGGGACTCTTGAGGGAGAAGCTATCATTGTATTATTTCATTGTATCTCTGCAATTTTTGGCTAAGACTAGGGTTTTGCAGTCCTCTTTGGGATTCTTGTGGACTCATGTGTTGATGGTGTGTTTCTCAATGTTCTTGTAAGCTTTGTTATGTGATTCATTTCCTTTCTTTACTTCTGCACATTAAACAAATGAAGTGTTAAAGTAAGAATTCATGATTGCCATGCTCTGCTTTTAAGTTTGTTTAATTTCAATGTTTTCTACTGTCTAAAGAGAATTAAAAGTTATTGTTTGCTCTCTTTAGCTCTCTTTCTTTCATTCCTGACCATCCACTTTAGTTAAAGGCATCAACATTGTCTCCTACCTCGCCCTAAGGAACCCCCGCAGAAAATGTGTCCCATCCTCGTACCCAAAATTTCCCTCTCCTCAATTTGCCACCAAAAACCCAAAAAACCCCAAAATCAATCTTTTTGATCAGTTTACTAGCCTAATATCAGTGTTACCTTATTGGTCTTCTCATCTATTGGAGATTTTACAAGATAGACCGGAGAGAGCCTTCTCCTGCCCCGTAGGGCTAGCTACGAGGCTAAATGGTTTGATGTAGCCTTGAGGTTTACCTGTCTCAGCCTGAGGTGAAATTTCAAGCGCTAACAACTTGAACCTAAGTGATCAAGTTGTTTAACATCATGCATCCTAGACATAGAGAGTATGATAGTAGATTCATCCATCTGTAGTGTTATGGTCCCTATCCTCTTTTCCCAACTCATTGGCCTGATGAGAGGTACTTCCCATGAGTCCCAGACTACATGGGTAGGATGTATGTTAGGGCATCCACAAGAGAAGGTGAACCACTCATCGTGTTCATATGCCATAGGAGAAGGTGAACCACTCAACATATGCATATATAATCACGCATAGGGGTAGGTGAACCATTTACCCTATGCTCTCATATATCATCATGGGGTATCACAGGGGAAGGTGAACCACTCACCCTGTCACATGCCATAGGAGAAGATGAACCACTCATCCTATGCAAATATCATCAACCATAAGGAAGGTGAAGCACTCACCCTATGCTCACATATATCACCATGGAGTATCACTTGGGAATGTGAACCACTCATCCTATACACAACGTACCTATGGGGGAAGGAGAACCACTCACCCTATACACAGGTTACTGTTGGGCCGTGAATACGACCACTTTGTAACACTTATTTCATCCATTTTTACTCTTCTCTATTATATCATTTGTTATAATTTATCATTTAAATCCATTTTATAAATAATTTATGCTCTTATGGATGATTATTATTTATCTTCCTTTATTTCTAATAAATTGATGATTATGCATGATTTTATCCATGATAGTTTTAATAAATTGGTTATAACACTATTTACCATTTTTAGCCTCCAAGGTAATTTCCAGATTGAAGATTTGATTTTTAAAAGCGTCAACTCGGAAATTCGTTGGAATAAGGAGTGACAGTTTTGTGGTTGAGATTCTGAGCAAATGAAGAAGAATATGGAAAATCCAGAATATGGGTTTTGCCCAGAATGGACCCAATTAACTTTAGTCAAGAACGGTTTTCCCAAATTCAACTTTTATTGAGAGAAACGCAGGGTTCTTTGAGCACGATTTTCTCAGATTTGTCATTGCGTTCGTTTTCCAAATCTCAACTGCAAAGCCAAATTCGCCCTGCTCTTGTTGAAAGATAGATGGAAATATATCTTCTTGTTGATCAATTGGTTGGAAACAATCCAATTTTGTAATAATGATCATATTGTAATTATCACAGTTGTAACCACTCTCTGCTCTCTTTGTATTTAAATCAGAACAGAGATCAGAGAGGGGGTTGACTTTGGGGATTCAGGGACGGAAAAATGATGGAGAATTGAGGATTCGGAATTAAAGATTCATGATAGGATAGGATGAAAAAGGGATTGTGGCATTGCCATTGTAATTCTCAAAGCTTCAATTGTAGTAAGGATTTCACAGTTTGATGATTAATATATGATTTGGGAGTTGTTGTTCATTCTTCTCATCTGAAGTAGCCCTGCAGCGTCCGCTGGCAGCTAAGGGCCCAGCCACTGGTGGATTACGCTACTGCTGTGTATTATATCTTTCCAATTTCCACCTTGTGATTGCTTGATTTAATTATTACTTCTTTGAATCGTATTGCCTAACAATATCATGTTTTTGCAGCGAGCTGTTATAATATTTTATGAAATTGTTTTATTGCACAAGCTGAGATTGAATCGTGTGGCTGTTCTTTTCCATCATAACAGAGATAATTATCCTTCTCAACGTATATTGTTATGCTGCTCATTTCAAATATAAAGCTTCGTTGTTCTATTTCAATTATGGTTTCATTCCATTTGTTGTTTCGTTTGATTGATATTCATTACAGATTGTTGTTCAATAGGATTGGTTATTCCATTCCTTTAATTCCAGTTTGCTGTCCATTTACTTTTTTGTTCATTTCTGTTGATTAATTGCAAGAGTTTGCTTTTAAAGACTTTTCCTAGTGTACTTTCAATAGCAGCTTCAGTTCAATTTCGATTTCCTTTTAATTGCTTTAAAGCAGGACTGTTAACTGTAGAGAACATTGGTTATTGCTTCCTCGTTCCCAGATTGATTGTCTTGTTCCAGTTTGATCTTAATTGCATCAATTTCTAGAGGAATGAGTTATTGCTACTGTATACTCGAATGATGGTTGTTTGAGTGAATGATTTAGTTTAGAACATTTCAGTTTCTTGTTGTTCCAATTAGATTTTGTTTCCAGCTTTCATTTACTTTTGGATTTTAAGCACTATACTACAAAACATTACTCTTGAGTAAATAGCCACCTCAAACTGAGTACACTCTTGAAATAAAAATTTGTCCCTGGGTTGACAATTAATGTGAGGTATTTAGGAGTTACAAAGACACCTTTTTATCACTCCACAATTACCTATAAGGGAAAGTGAACCATTCACCCTATTGTCACGCATAGCTCCAAGAAGTACCCCAGGCCCCCAGGATCTCCCAGAGATCAATATCCAACTCAAGAAGGACCCTCATGAGAGGGTCCTTCCATAACTCCAAGTCTCTCTCCAAAGACTAAGAACTTGAGCTTCCCCAAGGGCTTCATGAGAATGTCTACAATATGTTCATCTGCCTCAATGTGTTTAATCAATATTGCTTCTTGTTGTAACATATCTTGAATAAAGTGGTACATGATATCAATATGCTTGGACCGGTCGTGGAACACGATATTTTCATAAAGGTGAATCCCACTCTGATTTTCGCAATAGATAATGGTGGTATCCATGATGTGTGCAAATAGCTCAGTAAAGAGATTCCTCAACCAAACAACTTCACAACAGGCCATTATATTCGGCCTCGACAGTGCTTAGAGGAACCGATTTTTGTTTCCTGCTCATCCAAGAAACTGCAGCATATCCCAAAGAGAAGCAACATTATAACGTTCTCTTTATCTCCACCACACTGGTAGCCCAGTCAAGATCAAAATATCCATGTATCCTTAAATTCTCAACAGTTTATCTCAATCCATAGTTGATATTGCCATGAAGATATCTTAAGATATTCTTTTCAGCAAACCAATGTACTTGATGAGGCTCAACCATATATCGACACAAAGTATTTACAATGAAGCATATGTTTGGCTGGGAGTTTACTAAGAACATCAGGGCCCCAACAAGTGGTTTATATTCAAAAGGATTTTATTTACCAAATCAAGAACGACAACACTTCCGCATATCTTCTTGAAGTTTTGTTCCATCAAAGTAGTCACATACTTGCCTTCCACCATCCCACATCTTTCTAACAGCTTCACAATCTATTTCCCTTGAGAAAGGAAAATATATCTTGGCTTTTTCTAGACCTCCAAGCCTAGGAAGTAATACATTAGTCTTAGGTCCTTCATTTCAAATTTGGAATTCAAATCCATTTTGCATTGATATATAAGAGGGTCTACACCATTCATAAAGATATAATCAACATAAAGGACCAAAATAAAAGGCATGTCCTTTTCAACCTTAAAGTATAGGTTTGGATCATCATAGATCCTTGTGAATCTCAACTTCATAAGAAAGTTATCAATCCTTTCGTACCAAACCCTAAGGGCTAGTTTCAACCCATAGATGGCTTTCTTCAACCAAAAAACATGTGTCCTTCTATCTTGTACTTCAAACCCCTGAGGTTGTTCCAATTAGACTTCCTCCTTAACTGAGCCATGCAAGAAATAATTCTTGATTTCCATTTGATGTAGGCTCCATCCTTAATTTGCAACAAGAGAAATAATAGATTGGATAGTGGTATATCAAGCAATCAGTGTAAATATTTTATCATATTCCACTCCTTCCTTTTGAGAGAAGCCAAGAGCTACGAACCTTGCCTTATATTTTTTAGCACTTCCATCAGCTCCATTTTTAATTTTGTAAATCCATTTTTTGGTGACCACAAACTTGTCCTTAGGTCTAGGCACCACGTTCGAGACATCATTCTTCAAGATTGATTCATATTCCTCAATCATCGCATCTTTCCATACTTGGTTCTTTACAACTTATTCGAACGTGTAAGGTTCAACTTGAATAATAGTACTCATGACATCCAAGTACCCTTGATACCTGTAAGGCTTCTTACTTTCGTGAAATGTCCGTCTTGGAGCAGTATGTTTTTCAGCATCTTGGAGAGTATCTTGAGCATAGTGGTATTTTCCTTAAGGTAGAGGCATCACCAGGAGGAATATCAATAGGATCCATAGGGCCATCAACATTGGGCATATGCTCATACAACGAAGGTTCTTCTTATGTTCTGGCAGCATCATCATCGTCCTTCCTTGAGATGGGGAGATCTCTAGCTTTCCCAAGGGAAATGTCTTCATCAATTGTAACATCTTGGATTACTTCCACATCTCTTTGACTAGGTACATAAATTCTATATCCTTTTGAATTTTCACTGTGGCCGAAAATATATACCTTTCTTCCCAAAAGCTTCCAACTTATTCCTTTTCTCTTTAGGCACATGAAAGTATGCGGGACAACCAAAGATTCTAAAATTAGAAACATAAAGTTTCTTACTAGTGAAGAATTCCTCGGGTGCCTTCAAATCCAAAGCTTGATGCAGACTCCTATTTTGAACATTTACGGAAGTTTTCGCAAATTCTCCCCAAAATAATTTCAATAGATCTTGGTCATATATCATGGCATGAGTTGCTTCCATGATTGTTAAATTCTTCCTCTTAGCAACACCATTTTTCTTAGGAGAGTATGGAATAGTTTTCTCCCTCTTAATGATAACATCTCTGCAAAAGTCTTTGAATTCATTTGATTCATATTCAGTTCCATTGTCAATCCTCGGCGTCTTAATATTCTTCCCTGTTTGATTTTCCACCAGTGCTTTGAAAGAATGGAAACATTTGATCACTTCATCCTTCTTCTTCAATAAATATATCCATGTTTTGTGTGAGAAATCATTCACAAATATTGCATAATATATGTATCCTCCCAATGAGGTTAAGGGCAGGGCACCAGATAGGTCAGAATGGACCAATTGAAGAATATCAGTTGTCTTTCTTTCACTAGAAGGGAATGGTCCCTTGGTATGTTTCTGAGATGCACATCCCTGATAGACTCCTTCATGGTTCATATTAAATTCTGGAATATTGTGACCACCTTCCTTTTTTTTTAACAGAGTCGGTTACTTTGGTATTATAAAATCAAAAACATAGTTCTGGTACATAGATGTCAGGGGTTTGGGCAAAGAGGATCAAAACCGGGTGCGCAGACCCATTATCCTCTTTTCTGCCTCTGTGACTGAAATTAAAAAGACAACGGCTATATTGCCTGACGAACACACCACATAACCAACAGAATTTACAGACCATGAGTAATTAGGGGAGTTTCTGAGTGACCGAGACATCAGGGAGGGGGTCTCTCCTAGCGCCACTAGCTTTCGTGGAGGCCTCAGCTTGGAAGCTTTGGGTAAGGGCTTTGATCTGCTCGATGGCTTCCTCCAAATGGCTGCATCTGCCCTTTAGATTTTCGATTTCAACCTTTTGCTTCTCGAGTTTCTTTCGCTTTGATCTGGTGTCTGCTTCATAATCATCCTTCAGTTCACTTAGCTGCTTCCTGAGTCTGTTGATCATAAAGGTATGAGTTTTGCACATAGTACAATCTTTGCTGAAGAGCTTGTCGATATTGATAGTAGGTTCCTGGGGATTTTGCTGATCAGGTTGTTCTGCCATGATGTGAGAAAGACTAAAGGCGGCTGAGCAGAGAGTAGAATGGAGGGGATCGGGGAGAAAGGGAGGGGCGCTGAGAGGGATGATCAAACAGGAAGAGAGCTGATGAGAAGGGGGCGAGGGGCGCTGGAGGGTGAGCAGAAAACCCTGCGAAGAGGAACCGGGGTCTCTGCAGCAAGAAACACACAAGAGATCAGAGGCAAATAAAATCACAAAACAGACATTTGCTTTTACCAGAGATGGGGAGTAGAGAAATGAAGCTCGCAAGGCCTCGTCCAAGAGAAATCTGCGCTTGGAGGAATCGCTGAAGAGAAGCCTTGTATTGATCTGAACTGTGGAGAGACTAGCGATCGGGCTGCTATAAATAGAAACAATGGAACTATCCCGATGCTTTGCCCAGCGCTGTGTAAATTTGATCTTGGGAGGGGAGAGATCCTCCTGAACGATGGCGCTGCTATCTAAGAGCCTGCGGAGGTGATGGGCTCGTTCGTGCATCCTGACTTTGGCTGCTCTGCTCTGAGGTTGGTTCATGCTGAGACAGAACGTGATGATCATTTCCAGATCCTGAGGGTGGATTGTGGTCATTAGCTGCCAGTTTGGGATCTCGAGGCGAAAAGGAAGAGAGTATGGAGATTTGGAGGAGGAACGGATCCACAGATGGAGATGCCTAAGGTGACTTGCATGCCTGGGAGGAGGAGCCTGCTTATGGAATGGATTTTTCATACACTTGATCATTTTCTTTAACCTGACCTGTCTGCCTACCTGAAGCGTTGTTAGCTTGTTCATCCGCCTCTGAGTTGTTTCCTCTGAGAACATGCTTGAAGGTGACTTCGCTGATGCTCCTTATGTTCTCCATTATCCTACCTTTGATTCTGTTAAGGGCAGTTTGCTTGAATTCTTTCCCAGAGGACATGGACGCTATGATAATTGCCGAGTCCCCCAAGATGAGAAGGTTTTGGAGGCCTAATTTCCGGGCGATGGAGGTTCCCAAGAGGAGGCTGTAGGCCTCAGCTTTGTTATTGGTCATGGATCCAAGACCCCATTCATATTTGACTATGATTTTCCCTTGGGAGTCTTTGATGATTCCACCAGCCCCGGCTTGGCCCGGGTTATTTTTTGAAGCCCCATCAAAGTGAAGGGTTGGCCTTCTTTGCTTTTGAATCCAGTTTTCGACTTCCTCCTTGGTTCCTCTCAGCTTCCAATCCTGATTTCCCTTTCCTGTGTTTGGCTTCTTTTGAATTCTTACTTCATAGTTGAATTTGTTCATCCATTCTTTTACCTTTGCATCTGTCTGCTCCGAGTCAGTCTGGATAATACCATTGGTTTCAATGGTCTCAGAAATGAGCGCTAATGTTTTGGCTATGGTTCTAGATATACAAGGCTTCCTGTTATTAAAAATGCACTTATTTCTGGCGATCCAAATCTGCCAGCACAGATTTGAGGGTATACTGTTCCACATTCTTGAGGCAAGGTTCTTTCTTTTGTTAGTTTGAGGAAAACATTTCCCCCAGCTCTTTTCAAGGGTAGCGATCTGATTGGGAAGGTCGCCAGTGTTTAGAGGGCTGGCTATGAGATTCCAACAAGTTCTTGCAAAGGGGCACTCTATAAAGAGATGGCTACAACTTTCCTCCGCCTCCCTGCACATACTACAGATTGAGGGACCTTGGATTCCCTTCTTCCTGAGGTTTTCCGCAGTAAGGATTTTGCCATGAAGGAGGGTCCAGTTGAACAATTTAACCTTGGGCAGGCTTTCGGTTCTCCAAGCGACTTTGTGAAGGGACCAGTTATTTATTGGTGGAGCATTCTGGAGGGCTCTGTATCCCTCTTTCACCATGTAGCAACCTCCACTTAGATCCCAGATAAACTTATTTTCTGACATTCTATTAGTGGGGGCTAAGCCAATGAGAGAAGATTTGAGGTCAGCCCAGATGTTCATGAGGTCATTGGGGAGGGCGAGAGATTTCCATCCTTTCCAAACATTCTGATCCCACTAAGAGATGTCATAGAGAGTTTTAAGGTTTGCCTCCATCATCCATTGTTGTAGGGGCTTGAACTTAGGCAGAGCTCCTCTTGCCTCCGAGCCCATAATTCTGTCATCCCATACGCTGATTCCTCTACCATTGCCCGGGGCTCTTGAGATATGGGATTTGAATTGGGGGAGGGATTTTTTGATAAGCTTCCATACAGGGGTGCAATGTCTGTCAATAATAGTTTCAGAGAGGATGTTGCTATTGACCCCGTTCAGGTATTTTTTCTTGATGATCTCTGTCCACCAAGATCCTTTTTCACTAAGAATCCTCCAGATTAGTTTGAAACCCATAGCTATGTTTGCAAGCCTTGGGACTCTAATTCCAAGCCCTCCTTTTTCTAGTGGTAAAGTGACCTTGCTCCATTTAACCAAGCTGAATTTTTTAGTGTCCTGCTTTCCTCCTTGCCACAAGAAGCTTCGAATTATCAGCTCCATGTGCTTATGGATGCTTGCTGGAGCAAGAGTGATGCCAAATTGATAGATTGGAAGGGCTGAAAGAACAGCCTTGATAAGAATTGTTCTGCCCGCTAAGTTAAGCCAATACATTCCCTAGCTCTGTAGCTTCCCTCTCAGCTTTTCAATTAGCTTAACCCATATCTCAGATTTGATAGAATCCTTGGCTAAAGGCAGCCCCAAATACTTGAAATGGGACCAGTTCCCTTGGGCAGGGATCTCCATGATTAGAGAGATTCTCTGGGTTATGTGTCTTAGGACATTCCAAGTGTAAATCATGCACTTGTTGTTGCTAAGTTTACCTCCAGAAGCTTGGAGGAAGAGATCCAAAGTTTCCTTGAACCTCCTGGCCATCAGACTTGAAGCGCCTCCTATTAAAAGGGTGTCATCCGCGAAAAGGGAGTGGTTAATCCCTTTGGCTCCTCGGACTATGTCTATCCCTGTTATTTCCTTTAACCTTCGCTTGTTCTCTAGATGCACGCTTAATGTTTTAGCCATGATAATGTATAGAAAAGGAGAGAGCGGGCATCCTTGCCTCAATCCTCTTGAACTCTTGAAGGCAGAGCAGGGCCTACCATTGATGAGGGGAGCTGTCCAATTGGAAGAGATGCATTCCATAACCCTGCTGGTGAAGTGCTCTGAGATACCAAACTTCTTCAAAACTGCCTGTAGGAAAGAGTGGTTAACCCGGTCAAAGGCGTTCGCCATGTCGAGTTTGATGATCATGCCCCTTTCGTTTCTAGATATACTGCTGTGAATAGCCTCTTGAATGAGTATAACGTTGTCCGTTATATGTCTTCTAGGGACGAAGCCTCCTTGATTCTCCGAGATAATGGAAGGGAGAATGTTTTTGAGCTTGTTTGCCAAGATCTTGGTGATAATTTTGTAGGATACATTGCACAAGGATATAGGGCGGAATCTATCAAAAGATTGAGGGTTAGGGTCTTTAGGGATGAGGGCCAGATGGGAGGATTTAATGCTGCAGCCCATTTTGCATTTAGTGAAGAAATTTTTTACCATTCTAATATAATCCTTCTTGATGATTTCCCAATGAGTTTTGTAAAAGGCCACTGTGAGGCCATCGGGTCCAGGCGCCTTGTCTGATGGCATGCTGAGAATTGACCATTCTATTTCCTCCGTCGTGATTTCCTTGTCCAATTCTGCACTTTGGGCTTCTGAAATCTTGTTTTCCATTATGTTAAGGAAATCCGGATTTTCTAAGTAATTAGGATCAGCAGTGAGGAGGGTTTGAAAATGCCTGGACGCTGCGTCCTTAATCTCCTCTTGATCAGTTAGGACCCTTTCCTCCACCTTTATCCTTTCTATGTTATTCCCTGCTCGCCTAAGCTTGAGGCTATTATGAAAAAAGGAGGTATTTTTGTCTCCTGAATTGAGCCATAGGCATCTAGACTTCTGCCTTTGCTCTTCCTCTTCCATTCGGTTCTGTTTATACAGTTCCTTATACAGTTCATTTTCCTTCCGTTAGTCTTCTTCAGTATCTTGGGCGCATTCTTTTTCTTGATTCCACTGAGCTAGCTTCAGTTGTATATCAGTTTTCTTTCTTCCTTGCTCTGCTGCGAATTGCCTTACCCATTGCTTGATGGCTATTCTAAGACGTTTGATCTTTGTCTCCCATATGAAGTGAGGGGAGCCCGTTATGTCCGTGGCCCAGTGATCTTTAATCAGCTCTCTGAAGTCCTCACTGTTGTCCCACACTTTGTTATACTTAAAGGGAATCGGCCCCATGTATTTCCCTTTGTCCAAGCGCAGCGCCACTGGTTTGTGATCTGAGATGTAGCCTTGGATGATTGTACTTTGGATCCTTTGGAAGTTGGCCACTATTCTCTCTTGTGCCAAGATACGATCCAGCCTTTCTTTGATATTATTTTTCCCGGTCCTCTTGTTTGACCAAGTAAACCGACCATTTTGGGGTGGGATGTCAACTAGACTGTGGGTTTGGATGATTTCTTCCAAAGCTTCTCTTGAAGGATCTGCATAAAAGTTCCCCCCCAACTTCTCTTCTGCGTTCCTTATTAAGTTCAGATCGCCTCCCAGGAAGATATTCCTTCCCTGAGCAGTCAATAGATCTGAGGAGATTGACTCCCAGCATGAGGCTTTCTCTCTAAAATGAGGAGGGGCGTAGACATTATAGATTGAGTAATCTTCTGTCAGGATTATGTTTTGCATGTCTAATCTGATCCACCATCTGTTCTGCTTGAAGTCTTTAAGTTTCCATCTATTTTTGTTCCAAATTGTCCCTATTCCACCTGAGGCTCCCACTGCACTTATTGCTATTCCTTCATAACTTCTACTTCTTTTCATGCTGTCTTTGAATTCTTGTTCAGTGATTTTGGTCTCCTGGAGTAGGAGGAAGTCCGGTTGTTCTGATTTCAAAAGATCTCGGACTGCATTAGCTTTTAGGGAGGAGCCCATCCCCCTACAATTCCAAGAGACCAGAATCATCATTTACCTTGTTTGGTGTGGGCCCCTGATTTCTCCTTCATCTTCTCTCCACTTCCTTTGGTCCTGTCTAAATATGAATCCATTGGCTGTTGGGTCCCCATTGCCATTTCTTTTGCAGCTGTCTCATCCCTTATCTCTTTGTTTGACTTTCTTCCTGCTTTTCTTGGAGGGTCAGTGGAGGTGATGTTCTCTTTCGACTTGTTCCTGGTCAGTATTTTGCCCACTAATGGGAGTGGGGGGGAGCTTAGGGGGGGGAGGAAGGGGTTTCAATGGGGCCTTTCGGGGAAGGGGGAGGGGAGGGAGGGTCTTCTGCCGACAGGGATTCGAATGGATTGGAGGAGGAAGGGAAAGAAGGATCAGCTCCAGAGGGTTGGGAGGGGGAGATAGGGGGATCAGAAGTGGGTTTAGAGACTGCTCCTGGAGGGGGGTTTTTTTTTTCCTCTTGACTGTTTCCGAAACTTCTTATGGAGTCTCTGCATTGTTATTTATTTCTATTGATTTAGATTTACTGCATCTATTAGCAAAGTGCCCGTATTCATGACATACCTTGCACTTGAATGGCAGTTGCTCGTAGTCCACTTGCTGAATATGCGTCCACTGGTCGACTTTGAGTTTGATAGCTTCTGGTAAACCTTTCCCCAGATCGACTTCTACGCAGATCCGTGCGCATGCGTGCATATTCTCCTTGGGCTCATATCTATCAATGTATTTCCCCACAGCGTTCCCGATGGCTTTTACAGATTCGTCTCCCCAGCAGCGTAGAGGCAGGTGGGGAAGGCGAACCCAGACCGGGACAGCGTTGGGGACATCCATCTCAGGATCAAAGTCGGGGGTCCATCTGTTAAGGTAAAGACCTCTGGAATCCATGAAACACGGCCCATTCCGAAAGATGAGATTGCGATCCTCCACTGATTCGAAAAGGAAGGTGAAGAAACCCCTTCCACAGAACCTTATTGCTATCTTTCCTTGGACCATCGAGTTCCAGTTCCTTTCCACCCAGCGCTGGACTGTGCGGGGAGAAGGCCATAGACCCGTGAACTGACCTACCAGGCCTCGTTCTGCTAGTGCAATAGCAGCTCTCCTCGGAAGGGCTGGAGGGAGCGAGACTTCCGGGATTTCATCAAGTTTTTTGATAAATTTTGAAGCAGTAGGGCGGATTTTCTCCGAGGCGTTCTCAGGGATGAGAGAAGCAAAGGACTTTTCAAGGTCATCATGATCCTGAAAGGGAGGATCCATGGCAGGTTAGGGCAGCAGCACAGAGGGCGCTCCTGTGAGAGGTCAGAGGGGGGCAGGAGGCCCTGAGGAAGGGAGGGGCAAGAGGCCCAGT
>APFE031723845.1:7739-45927 GCA_000404065.3 Pinus taeda
AATCTGGAAACTCTGTTGCTGGGCTAAAAAAAAATCAAAATTCTCATTAAAAATTAAATCCTAAATTAGATTGATAATTAATTCTAAATTAATTGTTAATTATAAACTAAACTAATTATTAATAACCTATTTATTAATCTAACTAACTGATATCTAATTAGCGATTTATAAACAAATCCATTCTAATTAAAAACTAATCAATATTAATCTAATTAAAAAAACTAATTAATATTAATCTAAATGATGTTTAAATTTTAATTTAATCAAATTAATTAAATGTTATTAATTAATTAATCTGATTAATTTAAAATTCATTAATTAAATATTATATATTAATTTAAATAATATAATACATTACATTTATTAATTATATAATATATTACATATCGGTTTAATATATAATAGTTAATATACATTATCCTAACTACTCCTAATATATATCTATATAAACTCAACCTAACATATCCCCATACATAATATTCCAAGGAACCAACCGTTTGAACCAATCCATATAAAACTATGTTTTTTATTGGTTTTCGCTTATTGGCAATTGGGGGAGTTAAAATGTCGGAGTTTTCAAACTTTGGCACATTGGAAAGCTCCGATCCGATCTGCCGATCGGGTAATAAAAATTACTTTAATATTAATTCAAACGAATTTTCCATGTATTGAAATGCCTTAATGCCTTTTTTAAGCCATCGCATATCGGCGATTCGGGAGGATAAGAGGATATGGTATCGGGGGTTTATGAAATATGTTGCGAATAAAACTTCCGACTTGATATCGCATTGAATTTTTTGTCTTTTAAACTTTGGTTAATGTTACATTGTCCTTTGGTTAATCGGCAAATCGCATCAGGAGATGGCTATTGGGGTTTTTAAAACATGTCATTTGAAACCTCCCGATTCAATCAATGCTTCTGATGCGATTAAAATTTATTTTTTTTATTTTTTATATATTAAATTTTATTTAATTAAATTAATTATATTTTTAAATAATAATTAATTTAATTAAATTTAAGATTTAATATTAAAGATTAATTTTTTTATTTTGGTTTATTTTATAAATTGCAACTATTTGTAATAAAATGAAAAACAAATTATAGCCACTTTGAAATTATGATTTTTCGAGATTAATAATTTATTGGAGTAAATTACTAAAATCCAGTTGCTTCATGATTTGGCTACATGGAAAAATGTTAGTAAAAACTCACTACGGGTTAACATTTAAAATGAATGTATTATTGAACTAATTTATCTACAAAATGCAATATTGTACATTTTACGCAAATTTAACCCAGGCTACATAAATAATTAGACTTTCAAAGGAGTGCCATTTTCAAACCAGTTGACCAAATGAGACCAAACAAGCGTCAATGTGAAGCTTATAAAAAATCGATTCTAACAAAGCAATCAAAACAAGAATCCAAAGAAAACTATAAATTAACGAAAGTGTAGGGCAATTAACTAAAATAAAAATCCAAAAAGGTGCTTAGCCAAAATTTCTATGGAAAGGGTCCCCATTATTCGAAGTGGACGCATCAATAATGGGGGGTGTTGTGTTTTTACCACAACACTTTATAACAAATTTAAAAAGTTATATTCATCATCGAGCTACTTGGATTGGTCTACTAGTTCACAAATCTAGAATTGATGGAAATCCTTTGTAGAAAAATAGTAGTATTTTTCTGCTATTTTTTAGAAAATGTTAATGAGATTCATTTGAGTTTATTCCACTTATATTGGGTCATAAAAAAATTCAGTTTAATAAAAAAATTACCCCCATATCATTTTCACTTGATTAAGTTATGCATTTGGTAGGTTAACTAGCTCACTAGTTCTTGAATTTCCAGTTTTTAAAGTAGTAATTTTCTGTTATTTTTTAGCACGTGTTAACAAGGGTATTTTTGAGTTATTCCACTTGGAATGGAGTTATAAGAAATTATAATTAATAAAAATAATTTTCCATCCCATTTTCATTTGATTTACTTGTGCATTTGGAAAGTTATCTCGCTCCTGTAGCAAAACATGACCTCTTGTAGCACTCTTATAGCACGTGTAAACTTAACTAGATCTTCTCCAAAATCTTGATTTAGTAAGAAAAAAAAACCTCTTACTTGTTGCCTCTTCTCCATTTAAATTTACCTCTGTAGTTATGGTTAGTAGACAAATTGATGACTTGAAGAGCATACTTAATTCATGAAGTAGCTTATGAACTCAATTGAGAAAATCCATCTTGAATGAGGTGATTGAATAATGATTTTATGATTAGGCTTTGTTTCCTACAACTTAAGATAGGGTTTCTATTTCCAACATTAATATTTCTATTGCATAAAGTAGGTTTCCTTTTGATGCAACGATTACTTTTTGCAAATAGAATAGCATTTACACTCAGGAAAGTAGGTTAACATTTAAATTTATTAAAAGTAGAGTAACATTTCCATTTCTACAACTAGTTTAGGTTAGCTTTTATGACATTCACTTCATTGCATCAGATCAATGAAATAAGGACACATTGCATGCTGCACATATAGTGTTTACACCTCCTATGTTTGTATGAACCTAGGGTTGATAATTTAAGTTAGTAGCCTTGGGAGTTGCAACATTGTTGTTGCAATACTGGGGTTCATCACTTTTTGGTGCCGTTTGCTGGGAGGTGTCAAAGTATACATTATTTTCTTCTGTAGTTGATTCATTTCTTTTACTTTCTAGAAGAACAAAAAAAAAATCATTAGGAAAATTGCATTTTAGAGACAAAAAAATTGCATTCCATTAGCATTCTTATTCATTTTTTTTAATAAAAAACAAAATAATACTTCTCCAACACCAAAACCCCCCATTTGATCACATGGTGCAGTAAGAACCACATCATCATTCACTTTTGTAGGTAGAATAAGAAGGGGTGGCAGAGAAGGTAGAAGAAATGGATGTAGATGATGGTAATGAAGAAGATCCTCTTGGATTTCTCATTCAAGATATTGTTGTCAATGTGCATATGGAGAACATCCCTCCATATTTCCTTCCCAACTTCCATTGTATGAGGTCATAGTATCTAGACACCTTTCTCTTTGAATTTGAAATCTTGTGTAGATCTTATGGTTACTTACTAAACACTAAAAATTGAGGTTGCTTCCAGAAACATCGAAGGATAGAGTTCTTAAATGGTTCATGAGTTTAGGGACTAACTAAATAAGATAATGGAATAATATGCAAAAGATATTTCTATAAAAATATAAATATCAAGATCTTAAAGAATTTTTTTTTAGAATGACTCAAAAATAAAATGAGAGCCTTCAGCATTTATTAGAAAGAAAAAATTAAATCATTTATGATTTGTCACACTAAAAACCATCTTACTTATAACAATTAGGGATGGGTGGATTGATCTCCTTGATGTCAAGAGTGATGTATACCAATTATCATTTGAAGAAATTTGTGAAATATGCAAGTGCATATCAAGAGGAAGGGAAAGAGTAAGTAAATCAACATCATGATTGGTAAGTCAAGCTAAACTTGGAAATTTGTTTGATAACTTAAAAAAATAAATTCGTAGCAATTTAAGTGAACAAGTAGAAATGTTAAGAATGAAAAATGAGCAAAAATAAGATGTTGATATTTGTGTTGTCCATGCATAATCACATGCTACTAAATATTTCCCATCAATACCAAGGTACAAGGAATGTTACCAAGAAGACAATGGATCAATTGAATCACCAAAGAAAATCTATTATGTAGCTCCAAGAAGACCATGGCAGGATAGTCAACCTGGTATGATGCAAGAACCTAATTCACAATTTCAAGTTTATGTGAAACCATCTCAAAGTAATTGTAACACACCCTTTCCTTGGAAAGCTTGGCCATCTCAACCCTAAAACCAATCTTGGAAACCTTATGGAAGAGATCCATAATATCCTCAATATTTCCTTCAATGTCCTCCATAACCAACTCCATGCTATCCCTAGCATCCACCTCCACCACAACCACAACCCCAACCAAATCCATCTCAAGATCCACTGCCACTCAACTGCCTGTATCACTATTTCCAAACACAAACAATGAAGTAACTCAACCCACTTACGATGCTCGGGTACAACACTTCCAAACAAATCCTCTTGATCTAAATAGTATTCATGTTAGATAAGGAAAAATAGTGCAAAAAATATATTTTCCTTATGGAATTGAAGAAAAAAATCTAGAAGAAGAAGATCCAAAAGAATTATGTATCACATTTTATGGAGAGCAATCATTGGAGACCTAGATTGAAGAGATTTTGTTATGCTTATCATCATATTATTTATGTGTTAAAGAGACTAATCAAAAAATAGTAGAAGATTTGAATGGCATAGAAAAAGAATACATGAATAATGATGTGAACCAAGGTCATCAAAGCTATATTGAGTTTTGGTTCCAAAAAATCAACAAGATGGAGCATCACTCTCTTCTTCAACAATGCTTGATATCATCAAAGTCAAAGGATTGGTGTCTAATATTAAGGTACATGTCAAAGAATATGTTTTGAGCCTACATATGAGTTTATTTGTAATCTTGTTATTCACATGGATCCATTGGAAGTATTCCTACACTTGAAAGAGATTTTGTTTTTTCAAGTAGAGAAGGATAGAGAAAAAAAATTGGAAAAAATACAAGGAAAAGAATAAAATATCAGGTGAAAACTTATTTTGAGGTGCATGAGATTGGTTCGCTGATTTAAAACCTCCTTGAGGCAGTCAATGGGTTGGAAAGAAAAAAATGGAAAGATGCTATGTTGGCTTGTTGGGGCTTAACCCAGGTTCAACGATGATTTATCCAAACAAATCCTGGTACTACTAGCCCTTTCAGAAATATTCCATGGACCACGGACTAAAGTCTCACCCGAAGTAGTATGGGAGGGTGCTAGAACTAGGTTTCCACACCTTGGAGATGTCTGATGAGTTTAAGTGGTCCATAGTTCGGCCCTGTGCAGAAGTTGCTTCGTGCACTTTTCGTACCTCGCAGCCTGAGATACTTCCTTCGCACAACCCTACTCAAGTGCTGAATGCTAAACTTCTATGTTAGTACCAAAGAATTTACTAATATTCCAATGTTAGTTAATTATCTTTTCCTACTTGAGTGCTTTAACAATATAAACCATTCATACAGGTGCACACAGTAAATAAATAGTATATGTGCAAATCATATCAAACATGCATTAACCCAATGAACAGATACACAAAATTATGATAAAACTTCTCTTTATTAATTTCTTCCTTGGTTACAGACTCGACTCCACCCTGCGCACTCAGCTGCAGGGGTTTGTGCACTCAGCTGCGAACTACTAGGCCTCTGCGCATTCAGCTGCAAAGCCTTCTCCTACTCTATGACCCAAAGACACACTTTACACTTAGTCACTTAGACTCTTGCTTCTCTACCATTACTTTATCTCTTTTGCACTTAGAGCCTCACTCTATTTATACAATCCCATGGTCCATTGACCATGGGTAGGCCAACATTACATTACAAAACAAGGGTGGACAACCCTGTGACTCTATCATACTTTCATGCTCCATGCCCGAAATTCATGGAGATTTACGACAAAATTAGGTCAAAACATGGGCTTTGAGCCCCAAAACATGCCTTGGGGGGTTTCCATGCCCAACATGCTAGGTGAAAACCTCCTTTGAGGCACCTAGGTAGACTTATTTGTTCAAAACCTCATTGAGGCAGCTAGTAGGCTTAGGAAAAATGAGAACAAATGAAAAATGAAAAGGAAAAATTGTTTTCTCCATGTATCTCTCTCTAGTGAATGTAGGTGCTCTCCAACCTTTGCAAGCAACAAGAACAATTTAGCACCAAAAGAAAAAAAATGATTAAAAACCTAGTCAAAGAAAATCATACTTGGGATGTCTCATGTTTTGTCTAGATTCTCCAACAACACCAAGGCCATGTCAATCCATCACCCTCATCATTTCCAACGTCCACCCATCATTTCCAACTCTTTCCCATCCATTTCCCTCGCTTTCCTAAAATTCTACAGGAAGGCTCTATTTTGCTACAAGATGCCAAAATACACAAGTCCAAAAATTGTTCTTACTATATCTCAAAAATTGTGCATTCATTAGCTGTGTTGTTTCACAGAGAGATTCATATGGATGATGGTAACATGATCAAGGAATTTCAACAAATTCCAATGCACACTTTTTGAGAAATCATCCTTCATCACATATAACCATTTTTTATTTTTCTTGGGATTCATACATCCATTGGACAAGGTTGTTTATGAAGAGATGCATAAGGATGATGGCAACATGCTCACGAACTTTAATATAAATCCAATCTGCCATTTAAGAGATATGGATAAAATAATTATGTTACAGGAGCATTCCAGAATTGTTATAGGAGTGACCAGAATTGCTACAGGAGTGTGATTGGCATGGAAAAAGGGTTCAGACGTAATGCTTTTCATCTAGGAACAAGAGGAGGGGTCCCATTCACTTTCCACACCTCTTATCCACTCTTATTTTCATCTATGTCCCTTAAAAGAACCCATTTTCACCCCTTATTTCATTACTTTCACCACAACCAAGGCTTTTGATCTTTATCCATATATTGATAATGAATTATCAACATTTTTGGAAGAATTATTTGAAGGATATTGTTGTCATAGAAAGGTCTTTGTGACTGCTATAGGAAGAAATACATTCCTGTAGTAGTCTGTAATTACCCTACATGAGACAGTTGGAAGAACTAGATTAAAGAACCAACCATTATGAAGGAAATGGAGAGCCACTTCTTTGATTTTGAGCAGCTAAAGGGCCCTTTGTCAACTACTACAAAATTCTTGATCATTAGCAAGCAACAACATCTGATCCAAAGAGTACTTAATATGAAGAAAGGATTTGATCATCGAGCTTCAGTTAACAAAAGAACATAATATATATATAAATATTATATATATATATTATATATATATATATTTGAGAAATTACAGGAAGAAAAGAAGATAAAGAAATGACATCTAGAAGGCACTAAAAAATAACCTCACTCATGCTCATATCTACCATGCAGACATCAAAGGTTCACATTAGCAAGCAAACTTTGACAATAGGCACCAATGATGAATCAGGCCACCATGCAACACATGCAACACAATCTTTGGCTCCAACAACACTTGCAGAACAATTCTTCAATCTAAAACATTAACACCATCAAGAAGCTCCACAAGTAAGAAAGGTATGTAATTGAATCCTGTGGGCTTCATGAGTACTATGTAATTTATCTTTTGTGTGTCTAAGTATCGAGGTTCAATAAACGCAACCATCGACAAGCTAAATTATTCGCCAAACTCAATATTGACCTAGCCTCGTTTTCATCTCCTATTCACCTCATTTTCATCTAAATTTGTTTTCATCCCCACCAACCTTAATTTCATCACCATTAGTCTCATTTTGACCTAGCATCATTCTCATCACCATCAATCTCCCTCAACAAGTCCCCATCAAAATTGAAGAGTCATCTAGCCAATAAGAAATTAATTGGGGCTCGAGGAAGGAAAAATTGAGGTCACCTCCCCCAAATCTAAGGGTAAATAAATCATGACATCCCTGACAAGGCCAACCATTATATCAACCAAAACTAATAAAATAGAAGCACAAACAACCTTGCTACATCAGAAATAAAGATGCTACAAGAGAAACAAATTTGCTACAGGAGAAAGACAGGGTTGATACAGGAAGGAAAAAATTTAGAAAAATTCCTATACGGGGAGGCAACAACATCAAAAGAGGTAGGTATAGGACCCCAAGAGCCTGAACAACAGCATAACCTAGGGTCCTATTATGAATTTCTAAAAGCAGGAATGATTATTCCCAAGAAATTTGTAGTACCCCTCTTATTCAAATTAGAAAAAATAGAGGGGAAAAAATCACATATGGATGCATATTGCAAAATAAAAGAAGGTAGAGGATGTGGGACAACAACACCAAGTCTTGCCATCAAACTATTATCCAAATTAGAGAGGCCGCTTAGAGGACCATCCATGGTTTGGTTCTATTTAGAATAAACCACCTCTACAACTACATAAGACATCAAGAAGATACCAATGGACACCATGAAAAAGGCAGGAAAGAGGAAGAAGGATAGGTTTCTAAAGGGTGAACAACAGTTTCAATAGGGGGAGATGGTGGGCCCCATAATTGTCTATTTTATTAGGCCCATTTGATTATTTTTAGACACTTAAAACACATATTTGAACCGCTTAATTTCACATCATGGAGGTAATTTATAGTATTAATGGGTCCTTACGAATTTGGTTTATCCTTGCTTATTATGTGCCTAATATTATTTATTTTTGTAGAATATTGCAAGAATATTGGGCAAATTATGAAGATTTGGAGGATGAGATAACCTAGTGAGTTTCTCCCTGCTATAGGAGGATCAATATTGGAGAGTAAATGAAGAAGATATTATAAAATTATTACACAAATTCTAGAGCTCTAGTAATTGAGAAAATACATGAATGTGCTCCCTATCATTTAATGCATATTCCTAGTGTTGAAAACCAGATTCACTATTTGAGGGATTTTGGAGGGGAAATATTCCTCCTCTAAAGAAGAATACTTCCTCATCATTTTTTATAACTACCAATTCGAATTGACCTCTAGGGGCATGTCATTCTTATTCTTCCTACAAAGAAAACTTGTTATTTAGCAGCTCCACTTTCATTTCTAGCAGGGATGTACTTGGATTGCTTCAAATAATGAAGTTTGGTGCCATTTTTAGCCTCTAAATATTGGTTTCATCGGTATGAATCCAAATTTCCTTGGTATTCACAATCTAAGAAGCCTCAGATCCCTCTTGTATAATTTCTTTATTTCCTTTGAATGTCTTTTTCACTTGCATCTCTTATTTCCGCATTTACTATTCATGCTTCTTTTGTTGTAGGTTACATTAGTTAAAATTATTGAAGTGAATTTTTTTATAGGTTATTTACATATTAACAAGAATCATACATCCTTATAACAACATTGAAAATTCATATTCATCATTGAGCTTCTTGGATTGGTGTACTAGTTCACACATCTAGAATTTATGGAAATCCCTTGTAGAAAAATAGTAGTAATTTTATGTTACTTTTTAAAACATGTTAATGAGCTTCATTTGAGTTGATTCCACTTGCATTGGTTCATAAAAATATATATTTTAATAAAAAAAAATTACCGCATAGAATTTTCACTTGATTAAGTTACGAATTTGGTAGCTTAACTAGCTCACTAGTTCTTGAATTTCTAGTTTTCAGAGTAGTAATTTTCTGCTATTTTTTAGCACACATGTTAATAGGGTTATTTTGGAGTTATTTCACTTGTAATGGAGTCCTAATAAATATTAATTAATAAAAAAAATCCCATACCATTTTCATTTGGTTTACTTGGGAATTCCGCAAGTTATCTCTTTCCTATAGCAAAATTGGGTCTTTTGTGGCACCTCCTGTAGCACATGTAAACTTATTACCAGATTTTCTCCAAAATGTTGGTTTCTATACCTTAGGCTTGAATAATGACCTCTATGATTTGAGCCATGATTGGGTAAGAACAAAAGACCTCTTAAGCCTTGCCTATTCTACATTGTAATCGACCTCTACAATTATGGTTAGTGGGCAGATTCATGACTTGAAGGGGATAATTTTTCAGTGCTCACTTGTCCTAGTACCCATTTCATTGTTGATGTGTGAACCATCAATGATTTAGTTCAATGTGTTTTGGATTCCCACTAAAAATCCAACTGTCAACTCCTTTTTTTGACATTTTTAAATTAGTGATGACAATTAAATTGTCATCATGGCTAAAATTTTTGAAAAACAAAATTTAAAATTGTTGAGCCTTATAATCCAAAGCTAAACTGAGATAAAGACTACCTCTAGTTGGGATGCTTTCCTCCTTGTGAGGTAGCAAAGAACTCGTTTCTCCAGAGCCTAATCCAAACTATGAAATTATGGAAGCTGTAAAAAGAACTAGATGTTGAAAGTTTGGGACCCGTGACCTACTTTCTAGCCTGATTTGAATCAACCAACTTATATTGCAACCAAATCCATTGAAAACCATAGTACTATAACATGAAAACTAAACTAATCTAAATGTTGAAAATCAAACTGGAAATTCACATGACTGCTGAAAATTCATTGCTATTGAAATTAAATCCACACTTTGCAAACTAAAGAAATGCTTGAACAAACTGAGCTTATTTATGTACATTGTTCTTATTCTAGCCAATAAGCTGCTCCAATTAGGTAAAATCATGTTTCCAGTGAAACCAAGAAATAAAATGATTTGGAAACAAAACTCTTGACTATACTTGATTAAAATAAAAACTTGATAATGTAATGAAAACTCATCATAATCTTGATATTCACAGTGAAACAATGGTTGACAGTTTGAACTTAAAAACCCTTCCATATAGATGGTTATAGGGTCATGAAAGTAATATATGCCATATCTTATTTGATGTTCTTCAATGTATTTTGCGATTTGAGTTTCTTGTTTAAACTATTCATGTGTGGTCTCTTTATGGAAATCATGATTAAAATAAAAATTTCCCCATTCTCAATATCAAAGGGAAAAAATACTTCTTGTTGTTTCTGTTGAAATGGAATTTGAAATGTATGACTCTGATCTGAAATAATTCTTTGGGCCTCCAGAACTTCAAGCGCTATCTTAATCTCCGTAGGAAATCATTTTAGAAACTGAATCTTAGATTTTGAGTTACATTTACATGACTCTAAATAAGAGGATAATAATGAATCAAAATTCTCATCTACTTCATCATTAGTATACCCACCATTACAATATTGAATACCTTGAATGGAAACATATCTCACCATTAACTCTATCTTCTCCATCCATGTTTTCAAAAAGATAAGTTGAAAACCTGTTATATACCATATGGATTTAGTAGGTAAACGCTCAACCCACTTCATACACTTTCCTTGGAATGAATAATAGAATAATATTATAAATACATCTTCATTCTTGACATTAAGATTACTAGTAATGTCACAAAAATTTGAGATATGTTTCAAAGCCAGACTTAAATCATCTCCACTAAAATTAGGACCACTCCTTAAAAAATATTCATCCTTGGGTAAAGGATTAGGGAAATAAAAATTTTGTGGAAAATCCAAACATGCATACCTTGAGATGATAGTAGCAGCATCTGGGTAGTACTTCATCAAATCTAGTGGAGTCACTGATGCATCCTTTGAACTACGAATCCTTTTGATAGTGGATTTTCCATTAACACTTTTTAAATATCGAGTATCTTGCAATGGAATTGTTAGGTAAATAATGCACAACTTGTTAATGTATAACTATTGTTCACCATCAACAATCAAATCTAGATCTATGTTATTCTCCCAGGGAATATTTCACCTTCACTCCTCGAAAACAATGCCAAAAATGTTATCACTCAGAAATTTCCTCGCTATTAAAGGAAACATCTGAGGTAATATTTGAACCAAACTTGTCAAGTGGAGGCTAGCCTCTCTAACCCATATAGGGATATCTCTTGATCTCAGTGATACGAATGTTGGCTTTATGGATTAGTGACTAGATTTGATAAACCAGGGTTTGGTAGGGTGGTTGGTAGGGCTAAGAAGACATCCATTTGGCACAGAGTTAGAAATGAAACATAAACCTAAAAAATAGATATTGGAGCACATAAACATGTATAAATTAGAGGTATGGTATATAACATTCCCTTAGACATTATGTTTAAAAAAAGAAGAAGTTGAAAAAGAAATGACAATCCATTGAGGTAGAGCATCGACTAGGTGAATTCTGCACTCAAATTTAGTTGGAAAAGATGAAATATGAAATCATGATAAGGGTCATTGAAAGATGAATTTATTAAGAATCTATTTCATTCATATATATGAGAAGAAAACATTAAATGATAACAAAGAGGGAAAAACATTCTCCAAGAAAACTAACTGTTGATTGTCATAACAAGAATCTTTATCACAATGTCTAAATCATACTACTGGAAATTTATTTATGAGAACCAAGATTGAGTACAAAGCATGGGGGTCTCTCCAAGGATAATTTTAGGGGCGAATGTTTGCCCTTTGGGGAAATTAAGGGGTTTTAAATTTTTAGTGGGCGAATATTTTGTATCATAGTACATTTTTACAAATCACCTCAAATAGCCCACCTTATTTTAAGGGAGAGGGTAAAAAAGGTAAATTTAGCCCTTGAAATTAGGAGTTACAGCGTTCCATTCGCCCATTTTCAAGAATAGTTTTTATTTAAGTGAATCCTATGGCCAAAGGCCCAAATACCATATTTATAAAAGAGGTATGGTAAATTAATAAAAATATAAATAAATGAGAGGTAGGGTAAATAAATAAAGCATTTTTTATATTTACTCCATAAGTCACCTTATATACATGCAAGGGTGTAAAAAAATAAAAATATAAGTAAAGTGGAGGTATGGTAAATAAATAAAACATTTTTTTATACTTATTCAAAAGGTATGGTAAATAAATAAAAATATAAATAAACTAGACGTATGGTAAATAAATAAAACCTCTTTTTATATTTAGTCCATAACCGTCGTTCTATTTATGAAGGCTCAAGAAAGAGGTTTTATTTAAGTGAACCCTATGGGCCAAATACCATATTTGTAAAAGAGGTATGGTAAATTAATAAAAATATAAATAAACTAGAGGTATGGTAAAACAAATAACGTTTTTTTATATTTACTCCATAAGTCACCTTATATTTACGAACACTCAAAAAATGTGTTATATTTAGGTGAAACCTATGGGCAAAATACTATGGGACAAATACCATGGACTATATTGTTATTAATACCATGCAAAAAAACATTATTAACCATAATATTAGTATTAATAAAAATAAAAATGGCACATGGTATTGACCCATGGTATTCACCATAATGGCACATGGTATTGACCCATGGTATTCACCTGGAATGTAGCCTATTTAAATGGGGGAATTAAACCAGCATAGATCCATCTTTACTCTGGATCTACTAACGCCCGAGAGGTATCAAATATGGTGATATGCAAACTAGCATAGAGTGAAAAAATATTTGATCCCTCTCGAGGCTTGGTGGATCAAGTAAAAATGGATGTTGTAATTTAATGTATGTTAAACACTTTAGCTTGGTTAAAATAAAAAATAAAATAAAAATCAACTGTTAATTTTATTAATTTTTATAATTACTATAGTAATTTTTTAAAGCTCTAGGTTTATGAAAACCCATGGTAATACCAAGATCTACAAGATTTTATAATTGAGTAAAATATTCGCCATGCCTGGTGAGAGATTCGCCAAAAAATTATATATACATATTATATTATTGATAAAATCACCTTCCATTTTTCCTATATACCATGGAGATTCGCCCATTTATTATACTTATAAATTTAGGGGGGGTTCTTAAAATTTTCCCTAGGATCCTCTATCCGCCTCCAAAAACACTGCATAAGGATCTTGAAATTCAAGCACACTGGAACTTAGCTCATCTAATGGATTACTTCTCGTTTCATCATACCATGAATGCAAACTTTGATCTGAGCCTTGTGACGAGATCTCTGCTGAAAATGACAAAATGACCGACTGCCGGATCAAATTCATATCAGCACATGTTTCAAGCTCACATGTAGTCAATGGAGAAAGACATTGACTGCAAACCTCATCCAAAACATCAGCTATCGGATCATGAAAAACTTGAAAAGACACACACCATCAACACATAAAGCCACATGAATCCCAAATAGTGCTGCAAAACCCTGGTCTTTCCTTTGCCAAAAATGCAGATAAAATATGTACAATAGTGTATCAAGCTATTCCCAAGAGTCCAACCTCTCCAACCCCTGAAAATGATTGAGAAATTACATCATATAGACCATCCTAACCCCTTTCCTTGCCTCTAGGGGTCGAATTCCTCCTTCTAGGAGCAATTTGAACTAATTCCAAACATAGATCTGAAAACTAGGCATCCAAACAACCTGCCTCTAAAAGAAGGGAAACTGATTCATTACATTAAATTTTTGCTATTTTGTGAATGAATCATCTAAAATAGGTAAAAGTGAGTCCAAGTTACATGCCAACCATAAATTTACATCAATATAACTCAAAAATTTCATCCACAAGCAAAACTGGTTCAACTGGCTGAATTTCTGAGCTGGAAGATGAAAATTTGACCAAAAAACTTTGTGCGCCGCGCGCTTGAGCCCTATGCGCCACGCGCCTTTCCACCTATTTTTGGGGCACTTCCTGGCATCCACATTGAGCTCAGGTTGGCTTGTTGGAAAGCCCTGGATGTATACTTTCCAACCAAAGTGGAATTTTCCAATTTGGTGTCCATTTGCCCGTCCAAACGTGCATTCTCCCGGAAGTACTTCCTGCTGGTGAAAAAGGTGGCAAAAAGGTGATTTGCATGGTGTTTTTGAGCCTTTTGGTCACCCAGAACTTGATGAAATGTTTTGGCAATAGCTGAGCATGCATAATTCATCATGAAAAATCCAAAAATACAAGCCATTTGTGATTTGGACCTCCCAATATTATGGGTCGCGCGCGGCGCGCTACGCGTTGAGCTGAAAAACCTGTTTTGCAAGCCAAAATTTTCAAAATGACAAAATTTTCTCCAAATTCCTTGAAATTTGGGTTGACGGTGCCTCATCAAGTGCCATGATCAGCCAAAGAAGCTTTGGCCAAGATTCAGAGCCGATCTTGCCTTTTACTCCATTTCAGTGTCTTCCTGGTGCATGCAGTTCATTCATGGAATCTTTGTCTTGGTTGTATGATGTGTTGTTGTCAGTCATGGTGTTGCAATGTGTATGTCAAGTGTATGTTTGGTTTGTTTGAAAATGAGAAATGAGAACTTGGTGTCATTATCTCCAATTTCCAACTATGTGCCAAATGTGTGCCAAAGGGAAAAGACTATGGGAGAAATAGGACAGCGGGAACAAGGATTGTAACCGAGTGAAATTTTCCCTTTTTAAAACTTCTGATTTGTCTGAAATGTGGAGACAATGGGATAGTCACTTGATTGTTTGGGGACTTGAGGATTTTACAAGTGGAATGAAAGAAGGAGAGTGATAGGGAATGGTAGGGTTTAGGAATAGGGATAATAGAACTTAGGAATAAGTGATTTGGGAATTGGGAGCATGGGCTTAGTGATTTTAGGGGATAGGGGGGAACTTAGGGAATGATAAAATCAAAGGACAAAGAAGATGAGGGAGTGAACTTGGTGACAAAACAATGAATTTAAACCCTAGTAGCAAGTTTCTTGGAGGTATTTAAAACGTAGGTTTTGATTGTTTTACACAAGCTTCATGAAATACACATCATCAACAGCCAACCATTAATCTTGGATGAAAAACCATGAATGAAGTTCAACCTACTTGTACCAATGGAAATCCATGCATTTTGGGCTATCTTGGAGCAAATTTTTAAATTTTTTGGGCTTGTTGGTTGTATGCGCCGCGCGCCTGCCCAACGCGCCGCGTGCCCCTGATGTGCCGCGCCAGTGTATTTTCACACTGTGAAAACTTGCCCAATGCTCCGCGCGCCCCTGATGCGTCGCGCGCCACATAGGGCATTTTGCAGGAAGCTTTTGGAGGTCTTTCCTATGTCCAAATTGGGTGCTGGATAGCGCGTTGGAAATTTCTATAAGTCTACTTTCCGACCCAACCAGAACTTTTCAATTTGGAGTTCATTTTCCTTGTCAAAATTCAAATCTCCCAAGACTGGTAAAAATGTGCCAAATGAGGCTGCCTCAAGGCAGAGTGCTGTTGCAGTGAACTTTGGAATGCCTTCCTCATCTCCAAATTGAGCTCATGATAGTTCATTGGAAAGATATTTTTGTCTAGTTATCCTTTGACACATCATGAAAGTTATTTGGCCAACCAAGCTAGGAGAAAACTTTATTTTCCCAAGGTCACTTCAGAGGTGCATCAATTCTCCCGAGGTGACTTAATTTTTGACATTTCTATAAAACCATGACACCTGTGTAAAATGTGAAGGATGGTTTTGTTCCTTGGCCTATTGTGGACAAAAACCTCTCTTATTTTTTCAAAATTCATCTTTTATTTCTCTGGAACATCTTTTTAGTGAAACTTATCCCAATGTGTGAAACAAGGGATTTTGTCGAAATGAAGCGAAATGAAGGGGATAAGGGGCTTCTAAATTCTTGGGGAAATTTTTGGAAGTAGGGAGGATGTTAGGAAGCAGGAGAATGTGGAATCTCAGAGATCGAGTGAGGGGAAGGGGTCCAAAAGGGAAAAACACAGGCCTAGCCTAGAAAATTGCCAAGTTGTGGCAAGAAACTAGGGTTGTGCAAAAATGAGGAATTTGGGGAATCTCAGTGATGGGAAGTGTTTAATAAGGTACATGAAGGATAGGGAAGGTGTTAGAACATCTGGATACAAGTTTTGCTAATTATTTGACCATTCAAGAGAAATTGCCCTTCAAAACCCTAGGAGAGGGAAATGAACCTTGCCTAGGCGCAACTGAAGCATGAACAAGGTGTGAAATGACCCAATGGAACCTGACATGATGATAAACAACCTCTGAATGATGATAGACTCAGCTGAATGGTGACATGGACCGACATTTGGGCAACTTTGAAAAGAGTGAAAACAAACCCTAGACCTAATGCCTAGTGACCAAATTTTGCTTAAAGACTCACTGAAATGACAAAATTTGATTTTGACACCTTAAAATCACTTGTAAGAGCATGCTTGATCACTGGAGGAAGGCTGCAAAGACTGACACTAACAAGGCCTACATGATCATGTGGTCGATCTTGATTTATACATGTGTGGGAAAAAATTAAAAAACACACTTCTTCTTATCCAAATTAGATGATCTTTAGATCAATTTTGTTCCTCTTGAAAAGAGGAATTCAATGAAATTATCATATCCATCAAATGAGTGGTCCAAAATTGAATTTGGCCCTAGTTTCCAATTTTAACACTCCCTCTCAACTAGGGAGAATTCCACCTTCTAATCCATCCATCATCATTGATCATCATGCCATCTTGTCATCATGTGCCATCTCTACATCTCATCTCATCTCTACTTTGCTGAAAACTAATATGAATAATGAAGAAGAATCAATCAAGAGTGAGTCACAAGACCTTACCACACTCCACTGACAAAATTTAGTCCACAAGTAGAACCTCAATCAGACTTGATCCCAAATTAAGTTGTTGAACACCATGCATCCTAGACATAGGGAGTTGCTGAAGCCTCGAAAATCATTCCCTCAACATGGGCAAAAACCACTCGGTCCGGACCTTGGTTGGAAACACCTTTTCCATTTGGAGTAGTGGCTCTGACTGGGGATAATGGGACCAGTTTCCCAATATGTTTAAATGCTTGTGCTAATGGGGTGATATGTGAGGTTTTAAAGTAATGTCTAAGCTAAAAGTAATCTAATCTTGACTAACAAGAACATGCATTTATCCCAATTTAAGCACTATCTAATTATAAATATACCTAAGATTTGAATCGATATATGCGATCTACAATAATATATGAAAGCAGTTGGTAATAAAGGTCATCCAATTGTGATGAGAAGTGAATCCATTTTAACAATAATCATTTCATATAAAAAGTTAGCCAAAATGATTGTCTAATATATATCGCATAAAGAATTATTCATATATTTAGCATAAAATAAAGATCATCATCTTACAGAAGTGTAATAATGGTAATCAAGATTCAGACTTTCATACATAAATAATTTGAGAATAAATCATTGCTTAATACATAAGTAAAAAGGATTATGAGATAAAAGTACCATTTCTAATATGTCCTACTCATGTGTTTCAACATCATTGATCTATCTTCAGTCCATTCAACACCATCTAAGAGTACAAAAGTGCAATTTCAGTAGAAGATGCTAAATCATATAGAAAATAAATCATGTTCCATTAATTTCACCAGAACTTCCTCAAAGGGACAAAAGTGCATGTTTAGAAGACTATTTCTAATAAAATTATGGACCCCTCTCTAGATGCATCAGAGGGGTTTAAATACTAAAACTATAAAACTAAAAATAGATTATTACAAAAATAGTTGAGGAGGTTTAAACGACCTACCTCAATTTGTACAAAAAAAAAACCAAAATGGAAATAAACAAGGTGACTAACTATCTTGTATTTGATCCTTCAGATCACAAATATCCATCATGGGCTTCAGCTGTGTTGGTTGGCCGACTTCAATTTCAATTGTCCAGCAAATACGACATCGGGCAGTGTTGGCGCCATTTTCTTGGTAGAAGTGGTTAGGCATTGCAGGGTCATCCATTGGTTCTGAGGCTTTACCAAATGTTGCCAATATGCATCGCAGTTTAACCTGGTCATTTGCCTTATCACTTCTACTTTTTTTGCCGCTACCTATTTCCATTGTTATTCAAGTTGTTTCGAATTAGGAAGGAAACCTGGAATTGGCACCATGTAAATTTTCATTGATATTTTCTATGACACTGTTTGCTGCTGCCACTGCATCTGATGTTGCCTTTTATACTTCTTTAAGCCTAGAATCCCAGCTTGCAAATAGGATTTCCTTATGTGATTTTTCTAGCTTGGGCAGGTAGGCCTTTCTCCCATCCTCTGTATTTTTCCAGGCAATAAGATTAGAGACCTTTTTAAAGATCTCTTCGTATTCAAGTCTCATTTTCACAACTTGACTTGTTAGTTTATCGCTTGTTTCACAATAATATTTCCACTGTGAAATCTTCTGGTAGAATAACTCTTTCTAGTGCATCAACTGGGAGTTAAGACCAAGTGTTTCGGTAACAAACTAATCAATTTTTGGATCGTCTTTGTGTAGATCAGTTATTGCCTGCATCTATGCTTCCTTCTCGGCTAGGCTATTTTGATCTTCTATTTGCATCTATTCAAATACCTATTGAAGCTTGGCCAACTATATCTTTGCCTACTAGTCGGATTTTACTTGCTGTAATTGTTGCTCAAGCGACGTTATTTTATCTTACTTTTCTCTAAGCAACATTTGTATTTCTGTTTCTTTTTCCATGGTCACTATAGCGTAAGCACCTACAAACTGTGAGAGTCTAGTAAGGTTGGCGGATGGGTCAACGGGTGAGTCTTTCCATAGAACATCCATTGGTTCATTTTCAAGGGTAGTAGCAGTTGTAGAGTCCAATTTCCTTTTCTTTATTTGCCTTTTCACCACGGCTTTATGTTGTGGGCTATATAACACATCTAGAGGGGGAATTTCTTCATTTCTCAAAATTATTTCAGAAGTGGGGGTGGCAGGGATGTGGTCTACCTCTTGTGTATTTGCAGTCTCTTCCACTGTAATTTCTAGAGTCGTTTTCTGTGGTGGAGTTTGCAACTCTATAGGACTGTTCCTCTATGTTGATACATTTATTATATTTATCCCACTCTTCCTCTAGATCGATTACCAGCGGTTTTATTGGATGTATGGATGTAGTAGGGATTTCAACCAGTTTTCTAGCTGAAGCTTCTTCAACTATCTTCTGTGTAGATTGGGTTATATCCTTTACTGACTCCATGCTTATGCTTTTCCCATTTTGCGATGACTGTTGCGATTCCCTCGTATATTTCTCTTGATATTCTGCTCCAAAATTGGTCTTAGAATTTTCTTTGGAGTCACCTTCTATAGTCACACTTGGAGTAGCCTCCCTTATTGGTTCAATCATAATTAGTCCAATGGGACCTTTGTTAACATCCTTTCTCTGTAACCGTAAAAGTTTTCCAAGTCTTCATGGTCAAAAAGTAGTTGTGCCATATGCTTCACCTCTGTGAAGTTGTTTTTCTACAAAAAGATATCATCAAAGGCACCGGCCTCATTGTTGAATACTTTTATTTGCACCAGAGTGGTGAAATTTTCGAAAGTGCCGAATGGGTCGTATTGCCTTCCAAGGAATTTAGGTAATCGCAGAGATAACATGTTCTCTACTTCTTTGAATGCACGCCCTAGGTCGTGTAATGCAAATGCTCCACACTATACAGGGAATGTAGGCCAGATGGCCTTCTTTGAATCCTTCAATGTCTTGCTCATTCCTCCCTCACTAGTTGTTTGATAGGCTATCTCTCTAGCCATCAATTCATCTGGAACATAGTATGGGAGGACATGGGGGGATGTGATGCTTCCAAAAACCCTGATATATGTAAATGTTTCCTCCCCGAACCATCTAGTCACCGGGAGGATGTCAACTTTAGCTTCTTGGGAAAACTTGGGGGCAACTGGATTATAAAGCCGCTTGTGAATAGGGAACATAACTCCATGACAAATCTTGAAAAAATGTGGTTGAAAATTGGATTCCCGCATGTCCTTGTGGTATATGTGAATGGGAATTGGATTTCGAATAGTCCATTTTCATCCCATGATAGGGAATTTCGAACTAAAACAAATTGCGTCCATAACATTGGCACTCATAAAGAATGCAGGGTAAACCCTCGAAGCAACACTTCTTTTCCTTCTATACTCGATAATCGTTTTTGCTAAATTGTCAAACAAAATTTGTGCCCAATTCATTATAGTTGCATTAACAGCTGCATCTATTAACGACAACCATTACATGGAGAACTTAGTACTATCGGGTCTGCCAAATAGTCTACATAACATAGTCGCTGCAAAACTATGAGGGGGACAAACAGACAAAGTAGTGTACATATTGTTTTTGTCTTTCTTAATTTTTTCCTCATTATTCAACCAGGTCCAGGTGCAATCTGTTGGGTCATCATTCTCTTTGGAAAACTTCTCCATGAACTACCTGTTGTAGATGACCTGTGGCTCTGGTAGGTGGTACATAAGCCCTAGGTTATCCGGGGTAAAAGATCCCATAACCCCTTGGTTTCTTGTCCTAAATCCTCTGTTTGAGATGTCGTCTTCATCAAAAACCCATTTAACCATGTCATTATAAGGGATTATCTTCAGCCGTGTGGCTATGCGGTGCAAAAATGAGCATGTCATCTCTAGCATGGAAGCATCTGAGGAATCATGTCTGTCAACTGTAGTTTTTGTTTCCATAAACCTTAGCTGCTCCTCCTCAAGTATGTGATACATAGCCTCCCATGTAGAGGTTCCTCCCTCTCTATTGCATGTAGTATCCGTAAATAGAGGAGTCATTTGAGACTTCTCAGAATTGACTACCTTGCCTTTCTTCACCATTGTTCTCAATGATTTTATCTGCGGAATTTTCCTGAAAGTGAAGAACAACAGCTATAGGATACACAAAGATGAATGTAATATGAAATAATGCAGATAGCTTGTAAAGGTGATAAAAACAATTTTATTTGAACGCACGTAAGAAGATATCATATCACGCTAAATGTCTTTTCACACATAAATGCAGTTATCACTTACTAAATGCCCACTAATGATTCGTTATCCGTTAGCTTTAATGCTCATAAATGTTATGCATCGTAAAACGGGAAGAAAGCTTTTAGGATGATGAGCCTTTGAACTGCAATGATAGAGATTGTGTGATTTGTGAAGCAATATCACAGATCGCAATATTACAATATGCCTTTCCGCCTTTCTTACCTCCTGATTTGTTTTTGCGAGATGCAAGGTGTGAGCCCCTCGTTAGTTGTTTTCAAAACGTGGTGACTTGCTAGGTTTATCATATGCAAAAGACCCTTTTTACTGAATGGCAGACCTAAAACATTTTCTTATGATATCTACAGAGTGGGTCCAGGCCTTAATTGCATTTCGCAATATCAGCTGGTGGTAAGTACACGGTGTTTGTTTAAATGCCCAAAATGCGATGCTATAAGAGTTATAACGCCATCGCAGTTTCACATCTCGTATGTTTCGCAATGAACTCTTTAAAGCGGGCCTTTTATGAATAGTGCTATGCGATGCGAGAAAAAAAACTTAAGGACTTAGTTTATGTCGGGTTTTATGATAGTCGAGCATAGAGTCCTTACTTAATCGATTTTCTTGATTTTGGAAGGTTAGAAAGGTCTTTTGGTGGGTTTAAATCATGCTATATGTGGGAAGGTAAATTTATAATAGTTTTTCTAAAAAGAGGGTTTTTATTATTATGTTTTCTTTATTCCAAAAATAAAAGAAATGCCTAAATGCTAAAAAAAAAATTGGATAGATTTTTTAAAGGGTCCCCATTTATTAATGTAATATTAACTACTATCATTAATAAATGGGGGGTTGTTGAATACCACAACAGGAGTACGACAATACACGACGCGTTCATTGGTAATGATATGGTCCCTATCCACTTTTCCCAACTCATTAACTAGATTAGAGTTACCTCCCATGAGTCCTAGACTATATGGGTGGGATTTACGAAAGGGCATCAATAGGAGAAGGTGAACCACTCATCCTGCTCATATGCCATAGGAGAAGGTGAACCACTCATCTTATGCATATGTCAGTTGTAGGGGAAGGTGAACCACTCACCCTACACACATGTGTCATCCATCATAGGGAAAAGTGAACCACTCACCCTACACACATGTCAATCATCATGGGGTATCAAAGGGGAAGGTGAACCACTCACCCCGTACATAGCTCACCAATAGGGGAAGGTGAAACACTCACCCTATGGTTTCTCATAGCTCCAAGAAGTACCCCAAGTCCCCAGGAGCTCCCATAGCTCAATGTCCAACTCAAGCAGGACCCTCATGGTAGGGTTTTTCCTTGACTCCAAGTCTCCCTCGGAAGGCTAAGAATTTGACCTTCCCTAAGGGCTTTGTGAGGAGAGTCTATGACCTGCTCATTAGTCCTAATGTGTTGGAGATTTATTATTCCCTATTGTACCATATACTGAATAAAGTGGTACTTGATATCAATGTGTTTGGAGTGGTTGTGGAACACATGATTCTCTAAAAGGCGAATCCAACATTGGTTGTCACAGAATATCACGGTGGTATCCATCGTGTGCTCTAATAGCTCATTAAAGAGCTTCCTCAATCAAACAACCTCACAATAGACCATACTATCTGCAATGTATTCGGCCTCAACTATACTTAAAGAAACTGATTTAGGCTTCTTGGTCATCCAAGAAATTGAAGCAGACCCAAATGCGAAGCAACATCCAGATGTGCTTTTTCAATCCACCACACTGCCAACCCAATAAGCATCAATATATCCATGTAGCCTCAAATTCCCGGTAGTGTATCTCATCCCATAGTTGATTGTGCCAGGAACATATCTCAAGATATTCTTAGCAGAAATCCAATGTATGTGATGAGGCTGGACTGTAAATTGACTTAATGTATTCACAGTGAAGCATATGTTAGGATGGTAGTTTACCAAGAACATCAGGGACCCCACAAGTTGTCTATATTCAGAAGGGTTTTCCAATTCGGTCCCAAAAACACTACCACATAGCTTCTTGAAGTTCAGGCTCATCAGAGTAGACACAGACTTGCAATCCACCATCCCACATCTCCCAAGCAACTTCACAATGCATCTTCCTTGAGAAAGGAAAATCTCAGCTAGATTTTTCCAAACCTCCAGGCCTAGGAAGTAGTGCATCAGTCCTAGGACCTTCATCTCAAACTTGGAAGCCAACTCCGTCTTGCATTGACAAATGAGAGGGAATGCACATGTTAGAAAGAGATCATCTACATAAAGGACTAAAATGAGAGGCATGTCCTTTTCAACCTTGAAGTATAGGTTAGGATCAACATTGCTCCTTGAAAATCCCAACTTCATAAGATAACTATCAATCCTCTCATATCAATCCCTAGGGGCTTGCCTCAACCCATAGAGAGCTTTCTTCAACCTGCATATGTGTTGCCTTGGATCTTGTACTTCAAACCCATGAGGTTGTTCCAAGTAGACTTCCTCCTTAAGAAAGCCATGCAATAAATTTGTTGTAATGTCCATTTGATGTAGGATCCATCCTTGAGTGGAAATAAGAGAAATAATAGATCATATAGTGGTATATCGGGCAATCGGTGCAAATATCTCATCATAGTTTACCCCTTCCTTTTGAGAGAAGCCTCAAGCAATGAACCTAGCCTTATACTTTTTAGCACTCCTATCAGCTCCATGTTTTATTTTTTAAGTCCATATAGAGGTGACCATGGACTTGTCCTTGGGTCTAGGCACCACGTCCTAGATGTCATTCTTAATGATATATTCATATTCCTCATTCATCGCATCCTTCTGGACTTGGTGATTTATGGCTTCTTCGAACATACATGGCTCAATTTGAACAATAATACTCATAGCAACTAAGTACCCTTGATACATATTTGGCTTCTTAATTTCACGGAACGTCCCTCTTGGAGCAACATTCCTTTCAACATCTTTGAGAGTATATTTGAGCCACAAAGGTATTTTACTTGAGGTAGAGGTATCACCAAGAGGTGGATCAATAGGATCCATCGAGCCTTCAACATTGGGCATTAGCTCATCTGTCAGAGGTTCATCCTAATTTTCAATAACAACATCATTATTCTTCCTTGGAATGGGGAGATCTCTGGCTTTCCCAAGGGAAGTGTCTTCATCGAAGGTGACATCATGGCTTACTTCCACATCTCTTTGACCAGGCACATAGATTCTATATGCCTTTGAATTTTCGTTGTAGCCCACAAATGTGCCTTTCTTCCCAGATGCTTCCAACTTGTTTCTTTTCTCTTTAAGCACATGAAAGTACATGGGACAAACAAATATTCTAAAATGTGAAACATCAAGTTTCTTACCAATGAAAACTTCTTTAGGTGCCTTGAAATCCAATGCTTAATGCAGGCTCCTATTTTGAACATACACGACAGTGTTAGCAGCTTCTCCCCATAAGAACTTCGGTAGACCTTGATCATGGAGCATGGCACAGGTGGCTTCCATGATTGTTTGACTCTTCCTTTCAGCAACTCCATTTTTCGCAGGAGTGTATGGAATGGTTGTCTCCCTTTTAATTCCAACCTCTTTGCAAAATCCATTTAATTCATTTGATTCATATTCAGTTCCATTGTTGGTCCTCAATATCTTGATTTTGTTCCCTGTTTGATTTTCCACGGAAAGAACAAAACCATTTGAATACTTCATCCTTATTCTTCAAGAAATAGATCCATGTTTTATGTGAGAAGTCATCCACAAGGTTTTCATAGTATAAGTATCCTCCCAATGATGTTATGGGAAACATACCAGACATGTCAGAATGGACCAATTGAAGAATATCAATAGTTTGTCTTTCACTAGAAGGGAATGTCTCTTTGTAAGCTTCCCAACAACACAAACCTGACAAACTCCTACATGATTCAAGTTGATCTCGAGCATACCTGTGACCATCTTCCTTACCCCAAGTAAGGATTTGTAATGAAGGTGGGAAAATCTCCAGTGCCATAATTAATATTGAAGAGAAGTATCGTAAGTCAAGGCTCCCAAAGGAATTCCTCCAACTTCATAGAGACCATAAACCCTAAATCCAAGTGTGAATTCTCTTTAGGGTTTCTTTTCCAAATACGTTACTTTTCATCAATGAATGTTACCTTGAAGCCTTTATATTTCATCGTAGAAATAGACACCAAGTTCTTCTTCAAATCAGGCACATACAATACTTATTGTAGATGAATGGTTGGACCTTGATTCAAGTGAAGAGTGACAATGCCTATCCCTTTCATGGGGTAAGTGGCATTATTTCCAAGTATGATTTCCAAATTAGTCTTCTTTTGAACCAAATTTGAGAGGGATTCCTTGTACCCAGTGAAGCACCTTCAGGCTCCATTATCAATCAATCAATGATCTAAGGTATCCAAAGGAGAGGTAGTAGATAAAGCGGAAATAAGATAAAAATCATTTTGTTTTTCTACAACCTCACTTTCCTCAAACCTGAAATTTATCGTCCTCTCAGGAGGTCACGCATTTCCATATCGAGAAGTGGGATCATTCCTCTTTCCTTTATTGTTGAACTTGTTGTTCCTTTGATTTTCATTGCCTTTGAAATCGTTGTTGTTGTTGTCGTCATCCCTAGGAGAATTATTCTTGTGAGGACAATCTCTAGCATAGTGGTCGAACCTATTATAATTGTAACACCTTACTTTTCTTCCTTCTTTCCTTCCTTGCCTGAATTATTGACCATCTCTCCTTGGACCAACATTATTTTTTTTCTTCGCATGAGTGGAGAAAGCAGTAGGTTCATTTCCATTTGAAGGCTTGTTTCTCTCCATCATCGTCATCTCCTCTTGATTGCATCCAATCAATAATTCATGGAAACTAGGTATCCTATCATTGTAGAGAATGGTGGTGTTAAACACATCCCATGATCTTGGAAGACCTACAAGTGCAATGGGAGTGATTTCTCTATCAACAACTTCTCCAATAGATAGAAGGTCATTCTTGATTTGTGTGATTCTGATGAAGTAGGATTGGATAGACTCCCCTTTATCCATCTTGATTTCCTTCAACTTATTCTTGAGAAATAATATTTGATTTGCATTATTCACTTTGAACATCCCAACTAGCTTATCATACATCTCCTTAGATGTTCCCAAATCAGAAATATAAGAAACCAAATTATTTTGAATGGAGTCTATGATAATTCTCATGGCTTTGACCTCACCTTTCTTATATTTCGTTTTTGCATCAACAAGTGAATTTGAAAGAGGATCCACCACTCTTCCCTTCACATAGTCCATGGCATCATACTCTTCCAAATTCAATTCCAAAGTCATCTTCCATGCATGCTAGTCAAGTTTTCCCTTGAGCTTATCCTCATATTTGAAGTAAGATGTAGTAACCATTAGACAATAGTCTTGTCCAACATATCTCTCTTAGTGATTTCTTTTCTTTCTCTTGCTTGGGATTTTTCTTCACTTGAGCTTTGATACTATGTTAAATTTTGTTAAAAATGGTATGTTCTATGCTTAGCACAAGTAATTCAATGTATTTTAGCAGCACAATTTCCAATTTAGTTTATAATAGCAATCACATTGACAGTAAGAGTAGATAGAACATGAAACAAAATGTAGAAGACAAGAGAACACCAGATTCGATAGATGCTAGGGAAAATCCCCAATGTGGGGAAAACCATTTGATCAATTCTTCTTATTATTATAACAAATGTTTTGCAAACAGAGAGTAGAAAAAGTCAAATTTGACTTGCCAAATCAAAGTCAAAACAACCCTATCAAATATATAGTGAAATTCAGTCCTAACCAAAAAGTCAATGCTAGTCAAAACAACAACAAGATGTCTTCTTTGAAGCTCGGTCAAACCCAATCAAACTTGGCCTGAACAAGAGGTCACAATCAGCCCAAAACAATCCCAAAGTCAACAGTCAAACTCAGTAAATTTTCTGCCCTGAAGTCAGTGGTCAACCTACAAATTTCAACTGCAGTCAAAGTGCCCATAATGCCCCGATTTATGTGCCAAAGTATATGACCTACCCAAATAGAAATCTGCCCAAGAAATCGAAGTCAAAATATGCCTGGAAAGTCAAAGTCAACGCTAGTCAAACTCCTACAACAATCATGAAATTCAGCCCTACAATTTGCCCAGAAAAGTCGTCCTCCTTGCCACACATGTGAGAGAGAAGATCTACCCAATAGATGTACGAATCAATGAGAGGAGAGAGAAGAATGTGAGTGATAATGACGCCAAATGAGGTGAGAGGTAACTTGTATTTATACAAGTTTTTGAGGATGAAGTGACATGTCTCTTGGGCTTCATGAGCCTACATGATAATGTGGTCGACCTTGACAATTTACACGTGTGGGCATAAATTCAAAAACACACTTTATGCTTATCCAAATTAGATGATCTTTAGATCAATTTTGGTCCTCTCAAAAAGAGGAATTCAATATAATCATCATCTCCATCAAATGGGTTGTCCAAAGTCGAATTTTTCCATAGTTTCCAATTTTAACATTTGAGCACTTCCTCTTGTTGTTGAGATTGTCATTCATTTATTGTTGAAGTACCTTGTTGTTCATAATTGAAAATCATTGCAATCAACTACTTAAAAGTTTTTAATAATATCACCTTAAGAGCACTCACATTTTTCAGTTTTATCTTAGGATTAACCTCTTACATTAATTAATTTACTTCTAATCATAAGCTTGGTAGATAGAGATATAGGCCCACCTTTCTCATCTAGGTTGAGGAGTATAGCACCTCTTTAGTGGTTAACACAGTGACATTGTAGTCGTCAGAGCCACAGTCTCTACAACACCATAGTCATCAAGTGGTTAGAACCTAAGGGGAGGTATCATTAATCAAGCCTTAGCTTGCTTCCCCTTGGCTTCTCTCTCACAACCTACTCTAGAGACTAGATTAAAAACAAATAAGAGGAAGGATACACTTAAAATAGGGATATAACTTAAAATAAACCAATATTCTGCATCTCACTTAGATTATAGGATTTGCATCTCATTTAGGATAGTGATGCATCATTCAGGAAACAACTTTTCATCTCATAACTTGATAAATAATTTTTTTTTTTAAGCAAGTAATTGACTCCATTTAAGGTAGTAGTCTTTCACAATAATATAATGCAATCATTTAACTTGCTAATTCAACCAAGTTGTTAGGCCAGTTAGTTGTGTCTCCTAGACTTGTTGGTTGCCAATAAGCCTCCCATCTTCACATTTCATAGGGAATAACCCCCATAGATTGTTTTAGAGAGACAACTAGAATGGAGAGAAAGGGGATCAGAGTGACAACCCCCATCCTCAACGTTGTCGCATTTCACCTGTACAATTTGAGAGACAAAATTTTATGGCGCCGTTGTTGGGGATAATTTTTTTCCCTTGGTTCTCACGACATCTCTTCTTTTAGAACCTTCTCATTCTCATTTTTTGTGTGTATCTTATCATCTTCTTTACCCATCAAGCGATACATTTTCTTGCGCCATTGCAAGGGATAAGTTTCTTGTTCCCAGTGTTTCAATATTTTTTCCATCTGTTCATCTTTTCATCATTCTCATCCTTCATATTTTCATTATTCTTCCCATCACATTGATCAGATTTTCAATTTGCACCCTTAGCACTTGGACGTTTGGGTTAGTTTCCTATTTGGGTGGCAACTCCACTTACTCATCCATTCACAACAGTTTATACTAGAATAAATACTGGTAGCTTGGTTAACCCTACTCTCAATCCTGAAAAGGCTCTAAGGGCTCGATTAAACAAATTACATTCTAGTAAGCATTTAATCTTTCTCCTATTTTGTAAGAATTTAATCTCACATGATTAGCCTATTCCGTTTTGCAGTCCTTGTGAAATTTTTCATGAAGAAAGTGCATGTGCCATTGCTAGAAAACTCCTAGACGAGGGAAGCAACGAACAAATAAATAATGTAAGTCAAAGTTCTTGAAAGGAAGGTCATTGTGCAAACATGATCCCTTCATATTTCACCATCAACAACTTCAGTGATGAGAAAGATCCTATCACATAGATGTATGGTGAAACTTTGTCTTAGGAACAAATTCTGGAAATTTCTAGAAGAAAATGTTATATTTATCAAAACAAGGACAAGGATTAGAATCATAATAAACAAGTTGCATCTAAAAGCTATCAATTAGGATTGAAAATTGATTGGGCCTCATGGATAAACAATGTTAATATTTTTGTCCCAGTGCTAGAACTTCTAAAGGTTCCTTCTCAAAGAGCAACATTCTTCAAATCTCTAGGCATGGATCAATAGGATAAGATTGATACAGGATCTAAATTATTACATGACTAATGAAGACAATAAACCTTTCTTCCTTACTTTAGAATTTAATGATCTCCTGCTTCAAAATTGTATTTTGGATTTTGGGGCTTCAACCAATGTCATGACTGAGAAGGTTATGGACCAACTAAATTTGAGATCTCAAGGCCTTATCACAACATTTTCTCTATAGATTCAAAGAAAATTTAAGTCCTTGGTGAAGTAAGGACTTACAAGTTTCCTTGGAAAATTATCCTTATAAAAATAACAATCATTGATATGCCAGATGTATGGGGAATGCTTCTATCAAGAAAGTTTGCAGTTGACTTAGGTGGATGCATTCAGTTGGATCTGTCGTATGCTACTATTCCCATAACAACAGGTGGTATGGTTAGATTATACATAGAGGTTGAAAGAAGGTATCATGTTGAAAATCTGAAGAATCCAAACAGTGATGAGGAAATTGAACAACAGGGTCATCCTTCAAAACTTACTGCATTTGTGAGCAAATTCTTCTAGCATGTATATCATTTTTCTTCATCTCATCTTCCGAGAAAGAAAAAAGGATGTCTTGAATTTGATAATGATGTGCAACACAATGATGAAAGTCTACATCAACCAAAAAGGGTCGGAATTCAATAGGGGACATCTAATAAACAACGACTTGCCTGTATGCAAATAGGTGTTCCATATTGTGCCACATGGCTGACATTTGATACCATAGGGCATCCTTTGTATTTTATTTCTAACCCTACACTCTTAGTTAGAATTTTATTTATGTCATTAGTTAGTTTTTTTTCATGCATTTATATTTTATGTCTTTACGCTTATATGTTAAGAGTAGATTTTTCTATTCCAAAAGATGTTCTATATATGCATGATGATTTGGATTTTGAATGGATATCTAATTGATGGACTTCTATTTTCTTAGATACAGGATTCTGGATTCTCACATTCCTTCAACAAAGCAATGCGTCCCTAAGTAGAGTCGGATGTTGACCACACTTTGTAACAATCCAAGGAAGCAGAATGCAAAGATATGATTTTTTTTTTTAAGTTCAAAGCCATCAACTAACACAGTTTTATCATTGCAAACAAAATTTCTGCAAGTTGTATTTTAAATGATGTTAATACGATTGTTTAATTAAATAACAACACTTAGGTAACGCTCTGATGTTGGTAACATATTTCATCCTAGGATTTTTTTTAATCTCACTAAATTATGTGTTTCTAAACATGGATAATCAACAAAGTTTTTCTTCCAACTTATACCCCAAAGCTAAGGTGGAATCTCTTGATAAGGTCTTGGGTGAATCCTAATGTTATATAGAGTCTTTGTAAAAGTGTGTTTGGGAATAATTCAAGGAAATTTGGATAAATTATTTTATTATAAACCACTTGGTCTATACTAGATCATATTGAGTCATAGAATTGGGTAAATTGTTGAGGGTGTGAGTCTAAATGTGTTTTCCTTTTTCAAAGGATGATATTGTAATATTTTGAGGTAACAAATATTTTAGTGCATGGTCCCTCATATTTAGACACTATGGCTAACACATTTGAGTGTGGAAAAATAATTAATCCCCTTTAGTGTCAACTCATTAATTTTCCTAGCTAAATCAAATAAAAATCCTAAGCTAGGAAATTAATCAATTTTGAGTCAAAAATAATAATTATAGAGAAATTAATTTATTTCCAAGTGAAAAATAATAAAAAAATTCGTGGGTCAAAGGAAAATCAATTTTTGGAGGTCTCCCACCAAGGGAAAAATGGATATTTTAAGAAAATTTGGACCCTTGGACCTTGGTGGTTAAGTCAAAGTCAATTTTTTGAGGAAATTATTCCAAAATATTAATTTGTGGATTAATTAAAAGTGGGTTTTAAGAAAAAATCGATTTTTTCTTCAAAATAAAAAATTCGACAGTGGGGATTAAAAGATGATCAAGCTATTTTCAATGGTCAAGATTATTTTGATGGGGATCAAGCCAATTAGCCTTTATTTTCCACTTAGAGGAGTTTCTCTATATAAAGAAATCATTTTGCTTCTATTGAATATCTTTCGATGATGTAATTCTTGAATGTTGTTATTGAGATGTTGCTCTATTGGGAACATTTTATATCATAATAGAAAGACTTTGGGGTTCAATTCATGGTTTTTTTTCTTCCGGTGATCTATGTTATGTGTTAGCTATGTGTGATCATATCTTGTGCTACACATTGCTAATAATTGTTATTTCATTTCTCAGTGATAAGAACATTCTATTGGTACAAGCTATTTTAGATGATCTGATTCACCATATGATATAACAATTTTCTTGAGAATATTATAGAGATTTATAGGTACGCAAGCCCTTGGGCTCCAAGTTCACATATTGTGGGGAAGATCCGACTATTTTTGGGCTATGATATTTCTTTATGATATTTGATTTTGCATAAGGGTTTCAACCAATATTTATTTATTTTCAAAATACATTCATCCATTGTTATTTATCCATTGTTATTTTTTTAATTTTGTAAATATTGTATATTTGTAAATAATTTCTAACCTATTTGTTTTGAAACACTTGGAGTTTTATATTTTGTATATATATTTGGGGTTTTAGAATTCTTTGATCCAGTTGTGCAGGTGAACTTCAAGTTGATGAAGAGAATTTTGTTGCGGTTTTTTAGTAGATATAGGCCTAGAAAGGAAATAGCTATCCTTCAAGCTTAACATCAAGCCTGAAGAAGTCATATATCATTTTTTGCAATGATTTTTGGTGAATTTTTTCATTTTTAGGGTTTGGAATTTCTTTTTTAGGCCCCAAGGCCTAGTCATGAGAATTGGTGGCCTTCTAGGGCCCTCAACCCTCTCTTTTCGCATGGCCACATCCCTTTTAGGGCTCATCATGACCTCTTAAGGCCCCTAGAACCCCTCTAGGGGAGTCATATAGCCCTCAAGGGGCCTTGCCCTTCCTCCCTTCCCCTTGTCCTGGCCTTCAAGAGGATCTCCTCCTTCTCGGCTTCCATTTTTCACCTAGCTGCAACCTTTTAAGGGTTGTTCACTTGGCCGCTAGCCCTTCTAGGGCTCTTTCACCCCTAGAATAAGCCTTTCTAGGTTTGATGTCATCCCTTGTGGGCTTATCTCCCCTAGTCGTGACCCTTTCCGAGCCTTCCTTGCTCTTGTTTTCCCTTCTATCCCCTTATTTGTCATTTCTAGCCCTAATCTTAAGGTTTTCTAGCCTTATAACCCTTGCCCTAGCCTTGTATTCAATCATCTCTGATTTTAATATTATTTGAGTGGGCTAATGTTTTTTTTCAATATTAGAGCTAATTTGGTGGTTGTAGGTACCCAAGCTCATTGGAGGTAAAACTAGCCATCAACTAGGCCTCTAGGCCTCTTGGTTTACCTCTTTTACCCTTTTCATTTTCTTTGTTTTGTTACAACCATTTTGTGTATTCATATAAAATTAATAAATTCATTAATATTGAGTAAAAAATATTTATTGATCACTTAACTTGATTAGCTAATCACTGGAGCCTCTCAGACATTGATAATTTGGCGCCTTGTTGGACTGAAACACTAATTTTCTGAGCTGTTTCAACTCTGATATATGTTTTTTTGAGGTTTGATATGAACATTAAAATCTGATCTACAATTTTTAAGCATTCTTATAATCAAGTAAATATCATCAGAAGTTGAAGACATTGATTTTCTAGTCATCTTTGGCTTCCTGCATCATTTCTTGACTGGTGATATAAAATTACAGACCTCTAAAGACAAGGTTGTAGCAGTAATAAATCACATATAAGTCTCTAAAATTGGCTAAGGATTTTTACAATTCAAAATCATTCATGATTGAAGTGATTTGGGCTCAATTTTGACACATAAGTGCTCTAATTGGAATGGTAATTGTTGATGAGATTTGCTCTCAGTGACATTATGGATTAATACTCTTAATTTCTCATTGCCATTATTATCATTGGATAACTGGGCTCGTTGCTCATTGTTTAATTTGATATCTCTTGTGGATTCTATTCTAATCATAATTGTGACAAATTTTCTCTATTGTATATCTCATTGGAATATTCGTAATTGCAATCTTGAAAATTACTAATTACCTTAAGTAGCATTGATCTTGTCTTGTTTATCTCTTGAGCTATTTGTCTGTTGATATTACCGTCAACACTTTTTGGTACCGATTAGTTTGAGCACTTTCTCTTATGGTTGAGATTGTCATTCATTTATTGTTTAAGTAACTTATTTCTCATAATTGAAAATCATTATAATCAAGTACTTATTTTTTTTTTTAATAATCTCACCTTAAAATCACTCACATTTTGCACTTGCATCTTAGGATTAACCTGTTGCATTAATTAATTTACTTCCAAGCATAAGCTTGGTCGATAGATATATAGGCCCACCTTTCTCATATAGCTTTAGGAGTTTAACACTTATTTAGTGGTTAACACAATGACCTTGCAATCATTAGAGCCACAATCTCTGCAGCGCCAAAGGCATCATGTGGTTAGAACGTAACGTGAGGTATTGTTAATCAAGCCTTAGCTTGCTTCCCCTTGGCTTCTCTCTCACAACCTATTCTAGAGACTAATTTCAAAACAATTAAGAGGAAGGATACACTTAAAATGGGCATTAAACTTAAAATAAACCAAGATTTTGCATCTCACCTAGATGATAGGATTTGCATCTCATTTAGGATATTGAAGCATCCTTTAAGAAACAATTGTTCATCCAACAACTTGATAAATAATTTGTTTTAAGAAAGTAATTGCCTCCATTTAAGGCATTGTTCTTTCACAATGATCAAATCCAATCATTTAACTTTCTATATCAACCAAGTTGTTAAGCCAATAAGTTGTGTCTCCCAGACTTGTTGGTTTCCAACAAGCATTCCATCTTCACATTTCATAGGGGCTACCCCTTGTTGGACACCTAATCCTCAATGGGTTAGTGTGGAAGCTGAATGGACAAAAGGAGTCCAAGAGACATTGGGATGTGAAACCCAACAGTCACCACATGTACTATAAATGTAAATCATTTGTTAATAAAAATTGTACTCTCCTGATTATCTTTCATATTGTTCTTGCTACCCATGTGTGTTTAACATGGTATCAGAGCCATGATGTGTGGCCTATGTAGTTTTCTTCCTCACGGTTTATCCATTAGTTAAAAAAAAAATGACATGTTGTTATTCCCTGAGCAACTGGTCTGAGCTGCCTTGAATAGTGCTAGCCTAGTCTTCATTACCTGACCATTTATTTTTTCAGCTGAGCGCATCAAATCTGCAACTAGGCATTGTATTCCTACCTGCGGCCTATCAAAGTCTGCGCACTGGTATAACAACGCTGCGATTTACCATTATTCCCTGACAAGACTATGAATTTAGACTGTTGGGATTCCATATACGCAACTGGCCTCCATACGCTGCCCTCTTCACGCCACTGGTCTCATAGACATTTTAGATTCTCTTGTAACTCCTATTTTCTGCCCATATTGCAGTACTGACACCTCCCTGACCTGGTAGCAGAATTCTCTGCGTTTTTCTAAACTTTTTATATACGTTGAATCTGTAATCTGACATTGGATTTACGTTTGGAAGGTGAAACGGTTGTCAATTGTGAACAACTTTGAAAATTGAAAAAAAAATAAAATTTATTGACAGGAGTTCCAGAACCCTCTCTATTAATACGATCCAATTCTTGTGTTGATGACATCGATGGAAATGCGGCAGAAGTCCCACTAGTACATAGATGATTTGCGTCAGCTGCCTTTTGTAGAAGCAATCCAAATGGAATAGGCCAGATTGATGCAGTAGCAGGAGGTACTGGAATTGAAACTATTTCACCAGATGGCATGTATGCTGTTAGGGAATCAAGATGCAAAACACACAGAAGTGGCTCAGATATAGACTCCAAGTGGCACTAGCAAGCCTTAAAGATTGTTGATGGGGCACTAAATCGCTTAAAAACTTGGGGACCCGAGCTCCATAGTAAATGATTTCCACGAATAAAGAGCTCATGCTCGCAATCGTCAGCGTAAAGACAACTATCATCATCTCGGGGTCTTAAAATTTGTGGATCGAATAACATGTACTAGTACTTTCCATCATTACGCTTTTTGTCGCTGCCATTATCAGAGGCCTCCATTGTTTAACCGAATGGCTCAAATTCTTTTAGCACTGTAACTGTGTGCACTCTTAAGCCCATATTTGTACAAAACTAGACAATCAATTTCGGCCTGTTGGTTTGTTTGTCTTTTGAATGCAAGAGCGGAACAAAGATGGCTTCCAAAGGCCAAATACTTCAATTTAATGTTAGTTATTTCATGTTAGAGAATAACATAAACATTTGAAGAGATACAATAGACATGGGAGCAGAGATGCCTTCTTCCGCTCCAGCGTTTGGCACCTCTTCCAGAAATTGCGTGGCTGTGGGGTCGACATATGCCAGTGTCATCTACAGCAACCAAGGGCAAAGTTTTGTGTGAACTTGTCTATGAATTGATGTAATCTATTAATTTGATGCAAGGATTGTTGTTGCCTGTTTGCATTAGACAGAGATTAGATTTAGAGATTAGTGTTGTTCCAGCAGGGGAATCCAAGAACATTATATTCGCCAATCTATTCCATGAATATGGGTTAAAGTGGAGAGTTTTCCCATCATAATTAATGTGAAATGCCCAATGAGCCAGTAGAAGTTGGGTCTTCTGTGGCTTCAATGAGCTAGTAGAAAAGGGCTCTGTTGGCGTTATTGTCTACAGTTATATATCCATAATATTGGGCAAAGTTCGCATCTGAGGGCTGACCAGGGAGTTCAGTGATTCTGTCCTTGCCCTGCTCATTTCTCCATTCAATTTCATTATTCTTCTTCCATGTGGCTGTATATTGCAACGTCAAAAGCAGAACCATAACCAATTCCAAATAAGCTTCGCATCTGCTCATCGTAAATTTTTATATTGAGGGAATCTTTCCAACCAGTTGAGCAAGAAGGTGTGTGAATCTTCAACAGTTCATTTGTCTCTTGACTTGGATATATCTTAAGAAGTGTTGGTGTAGGTACTTCAAATAATTATTTTATTAATTTCAATACTTGCATTCGAAAGGAAGATAATCCACAAGGGTATTTCCTTTTGAAAACCATCATTTCTGCTTTGAAAGTGATTATGCTGGGGTTTTTTGGGAATAACAGAGTTCAATGTTCATAAGAATTGGGGACTGTTTATATTCTTTAAAGTTGCAGCAATTTGGCATTATTTAGGAGTTCAGTGGAAATTGTTTCAAGCCAAGACTATCCTTTGTAGATCGAATTGGTGTATTTTCTTAAAGGTTGTTCATATCAGAGATTGTTATTGAACTAGATTGAAGTTGTTGGCAGGACAAGTTCCCTTGGATTCAAGGCTGGTACAGGAAAATATCTTTTTGAGGCCTAAATTTCTTGTAGCTTTGTTGGAAGTTAAATTCTTAGGTGAATTGAAGAAAATTCATTTTTGAATGAGGAGTCTGTTTTCCGGATATCACCATTCTTTGTGTGTTGAATCTATTGCAAGCTGATTGATTTGAAATTGTTGCCATAAGTTTATATAAAAGAGCAATTGGTGTCCATATTTTCCTCATTGTTTTACTATTTTTTGAGGTTAAAAATGGATCCAATTGGTGCAATATTAGAGTTAGTGGACAATCTAATACTCTCTACTATGGATAATACAGTCAAAATCAGCAAGGATTTTCTCACCGATATTCATAGTTGTTTACAACATGTACATGAAAAGATTGACTTTTTACAACTTGAATCTCAGCTTCAGCAAGAAGAATTAAAACATAGGAATCATCATTCTGGACATGTTTCTGTTCAGAACATTGAGACTGCAACCCATCAGAAGCAAGTCAATAAAGCAGATTTAGTATCCAATAAAGTAGCAGTTGTACATGCAGATGTAGAAACTTATTCAGACCTTCCCAAGCCCATCATCAGACCTTGGGTAGAGCTTGTCCACAACAAGCACAGAACTAGTCTTGGATATGACAAGGACTTTTCCTTTCATATTCCAGACTACTCAAAGCCCATTCAGTTTCAGAGTGTTGGATTCATTCATGACAGTCCACCTGCGCCTCATGACAGTTCACCTCCAGTTGTTCCAGATTCTACTCCTCTTCCACCGCAACAACAACAACAACAGATTGTGAAATGCCAACACTGTGACCAAGTTGGCCATTTGAAAGATCACTGTTTTGATATTCATCCATGTAAGCACTGTCATAAAACCAGTAATTCTTCACACAGATGCTTCAGAAACAAACGTCCTGCAAGAACAAAGATTCATCTTGGATGGATTGCTTCTTGGCAATGAGCATCAACAACTAAGAAGATATTCCAAACACATGTCAGAACTTGTTCCAGAGTATTGAAAAGTCTTGCAGCTGAGTTTTCTCCATCATCTCACCCTGTATCTGACAGGGGGGAAATGATGGTCATCTACAAGCTTCAAAGTCACATCAAGCGAGCCTAAGCCACAACCTGCCACACCAGTTTCAGAGTTGTAGCCAGAGACAAAGATGCCCGTGAACATGCCTT
>APFE031723845.1:46522-60276 GCA_000404065.3 Pinus taeda
ATCCTCAATGGGTTAGTGTGGAAGCCGAATGGACAAAAGGAGTCCAAGATACCTTGGGATGTGAAACCCAATGGTCACCACATGTACTATAAATGTAAATCATTTGTTAATAAAAATTGTACTCTCCTGATTATCTTTCATATTGTTCTTACTGCCCATGTGTGTTTAACACCCCTGATAGTTTGTTGTAGCAAGACACCTAGAACAGAGAGGGTGGGGATCAGAGTGACAAGCCCAGTCTTGAGTTTTGTTGCATATTACCTATACAACTTGAGTGAAAATAGGGCCTACAGGACTACATGTAAGAAACTGACTAGACATACCCCTTTTCAATTGGTATACGGAATGGGAGTTGTCATGTCAATGGGATTCCTGGTACCGAGCCTGCGCACCACACTAGCCATGCAGATGACAGAAGTTGGCACAGTGGAACATCGATTGTAAGACTTAAATTGGAAGAGGATTGGGCACTAGACAATTTCCACTAGGAGGTACATAAGACCAAATATAAAGCATGGTATATCATTAAGCAGAAGACGTTCCAAGTGGGGGATTTAGTATTATTATATGATAGTAATTTTCTTAGGAATTTGGGTAAATTTCAAATGCATTGGATGGGAGCTATTGTGGCCACAACCACCACCCTATCAAAACTTGCCTTGGCAACAATTTTTTATGGGTCCCCTAGAAGTTAATTTTGCATCTCTCTGAATGATTTTTTTTACCTGAGGGATTTAGCTCTTTGGAGAGTCAAATATTCCGTTCACAAATGGTTAAAGCCCCTTAATAAATCCCTCGCATATAACCTTGTTTAAGCCCTTCATTCATATGTTCATTGGGATTTATTTAACTCACAAAACCTCCCATCACATCATTATTCCCGTCATAGCTCTTTATAGCGGAAATGCTCAAAAAATATGCGTAAAACCTCTTTTCTGTCGATCGCAGTTAACACTAAGACTTAGTGTTCACCATTACCTTCTAGACCCAATGGTAGTATCAACTCAAATTCATATATTTTGGGTCCGGAAGTTATATCGCATATCGCTATCGGCGAGGTCCCGGGGTTTATATATATATGGTGCACCACTATTATTGACCTGAATGGTTTCTATAATAGATATGATATAAGTTATATATATATAAGAATAATAATAATATGTATATATAGTATATGTAAATATGTATAAATACATGATATGTAGTATACGTAAATGTATAAGTATAAGTATAGTATACTGTATATGTATATTAATATATATATAAAATATAATGGTGCACCAACGTTAGACCGATGGTTCTAATTAAACATGAATATATAATAATAATATAATGAAAATAATATATAATAATAATGTATAGGTGTAAAAATAATAATAAATGTATATGTATATATAATATGTGTATTATATATATAAAATATATATTATATAATAGTATATCTAAAATATAAACATATATATAATATATGTTGTATATAAAATATAAATATATAATATATAATAATATAGATATATAATCGATTCGGTAAAGCCACTCGCATTATCACAATCGTAGGGTCCAGGGCCTATATATAAGGCACATCGTTATACCTCGGACCTGTCGATGATTATGAACCAGAGCATATAACATTTGAAGTCTAGACTTACGGCTGACCACGGGTTTTGTCTGTGTTTTCCCTTGTATTTCGAAAAAATTTTGGAGTTTGGGTTTTACAAGGGGAAGCCTTAAAGCAATTATGAACTACAACATATATGCATGTTAGGTCTGGCCAACCAAAAGGCCCAATCAACATAGTTTTAAGCCCAAGCTCATGGCACGATGCGATGTGATGTGGCGGACCTGACAAGGTATGGGTTCTCGCCTATAGTTTTTCAAGTCCAAACTTTAGATGCAGCCCTGTGTTTTGTGGGGACTTTTAGTGTAAATTGGATTTTCACGTACAAGACCAAATCAATGCGTAGATAAAGACTAGGGGCCGATTCTTTCACGATTGTTGCTCTTCATGTTATAAATGCTTCATGAATGCAAAATTTGTGTTTTTTTTTAAGCATTTTTTATCATATCTATATATGTGTAACTGATGTTGGCCATCTCTGCAGGTGAGGACTGAGAGAAGGCATGTGAAGCCTAAGGATGGATGCATAAGATTCAAGTTTGACTCCAAAATAAAAGATGCATGCGCGGATCCAAAGAGTTTACCCATGCAGATATGTTTATTTGAAGATTGGGTTTTATGGCGTGGTGGTCGTATGCCCAGGTGTTGCCTATGTATTCCGAAAGTGAAACCACCCTAGATTGCATCATGAAGAGATGAAACACAGTCATCCCCTCTAGTAAATAACCATTTATTTCCCTAGGAAATGAAGCGCTCTAACAACAGGAAACACCCTCTACGTGTCAACAGTGACACCGATTGGCTTCCTTTGTTGTTTCTGATTTGTCTAATGAAGGAAGAGAGAGGGAAGGCGAAGTGGAAAAAGGAAGACCAAGAGTCATTTCTAGGGGCATAAATATTCGCTCCAGAGAATAAATGAGGGCTTTTTGGTTTTGGGAAGGACAACTTTGATTATTGCGAATAAAGAGAGACTGTTTAGCTCAATAAAGAGCCTGTGTTTTAGATTGATTTTCCTCTTTCATCATGTGTTTTGATCAAAATGTTGTTACTAGTATAAATGCAAAAGTATATTTGTTTTGTGCATATTGATGACTTACAGTTCATGGTTATGCTTGGTTACTTGAATGTGATTCAATATCATGGTTAAAACATGAAAGGTTGCTGACTCAAAACTCTGTTGGACATCAGTTGCAAGCTCCTCTTCCATAAATGGAATGTGTATTCCTGTAGGAATGATTGGATTGTAATGAAGTATTGATGCAACCTTATTCTTATATGAACCAGTAATTGATTCATTTAGACTTGGAATTCATATATGATGTTTAACCTCCCTTTTTCATGCTCCTGTAGGATAGATTAGGATAGTTAGGATATAGACTAGAGTAGTTAGAGGAAGTGTAGATAGGATTTAATACATAGTGGTTAGCTATTTTACTCTGTTGATTTAATTAAATCCTTCTGCCCAGAAGGAATCTCTCAACTCATTTAACAGTTTACGGGGTCCCTTAAAACCTGTTGGAACTAGCCATTCCAAATGAAAGCAAGTCTAATTGGGGCTTTCAATTGGGTTAGTTCCCCTTGTTGGTATAGTGAAAATTTGTCATGTCAACAAATTGGCGCTAGAAGGAGGGCTTGAACCTCTGACCTTGTGGTTAACAACCATCGCTTTTCAAGATTTCATTTATAAGTGCCATGAATGGATTCAAAAAGATTAATGCATGGATTTTTAAGGTTGAAAAGACCCTTCCTCTCATTCAGAAAAACCTCATTTTGAAGAAGAGACGTTGTGGGAATATCTTGCCACTCAGGAACAACCAGTCAGAAGACTTACTTGGTCTTACGCTCGTTCCTTATCGCAGCTCCCTATCTTTCAGTCTTTACCTCCAACAGCAAGAAGAAAGCCAAGGGTCTATCATATAAATGAAGAGACATCTGTGACCCCTTCTCTTGAAGATATTGTGCTTGATTCTTTGCAGAGTACCGAATCTCCTTGGGAAGAAATTCCTAAGGATCCCCCTTTTGAAGGCAATCCCTGGCCTAATTTGGAAAATCCTAATGGAGAAACCCTCAACCAAAATATCCCTATTCTCGATATGGCTAATATTCCTCAACCAGGTGGAAACCAACTCCCACCTCCTCCGAGAGCACTTCCTCCCTAGCTCGCTTAGGATGTCGTAGTGATACCTAGGCAGCAACATCCCTTACCCAAGAATGCAAAAAGAGTACTGCCCAAATTCGACCTCAGGAAGGGAGATACCACTGATAACCATTTTCACTCCTTCTTCCTAGCTGCGCAAATGTTGGGGGTGGCTGATGAAGATGTAGTGTGTCACTTATTTCCTTTTACCTTGACTAGTGCAGCTTCCACATGGTAGTTTAGCTTGAGAATCAGATCGATCACCTCGTGGGTTGCCTTTTAATAGGCCTTTTTAGACAAGTTTTGTGATGACAAAACCCCTGGTACCTTAGTTCTAGAACTATCCCATTTGAAAATGGAAACCAAAGAAAAGGTTAAGGATTTTAATATCCGGTTCAACACCTTGTTCAACAGAATCTCGGCCATTGCTAGACCTACTAAGGAGGTGCTCATGGAATTCTACATCACTATTCTCCCTATCCCTACTGTAATGTGGGTCAAAAGGAGTAATGCACAAACTTTACAAGGTGCTATCGATGAAGCAGTAAAAGTCGAGAATGAAATGCTCAGTCTTACAACATGCCACCATACAACCGGAGAAAAGAAATCCTCTCGTGCATCCAAGAAAAATAATGGGAGTGATAAAAAAGGGGATGAAACGAAAGAAAAAGATACCACAGATGTAGAAGGTTTGCATCAGATCATTAAGAAGCTGACAAATACAATCATTGATATGAAAGGGAATTCTGGAGATAGTACAAGCGGGAGTGGAGGAGAGTATAACAACAGAAAACCTTTCAAACATTTCTATCGTAAGAATACAAAAGGTAGTCATGGCCCACTTGCACTACCTGCTCCACCCAATGAAGGGAATTTAAACATAGAAGAGCTAGCTCTTATAGAATAACTCCTTAACCAAGAAGAACCTATAGTGGAGCTAGAGCCAGAACAAGAAGATGAGGAAGCATACCAAGTAGAAGAGCCCTTGGAAGAAGAATCTCAAATCAACATACTGTGGGATTTCTATACAAATGAGTACGATGATGACCAAGGAGGCAGTATGGAAGAAATCCACACTAATGAAATCAAAACATGAAGCAAAGGGCCACTTGCAGGTGTGATGAAGCCTGTAGATCAGGCCAAGAAAGATGTTTGCCCTATGAAGGCACCTGGTCCCAAATTCCTTGTTGAGAAGAGTAGACCTAGTGGTCATTCCAAGAATACCCCGGTTGCAAACCATCCAGAGAAAGAAAATGCATCTCCCCCTGCAACGAAGGCCAGTCAAGATGGTAAAATCCCACCTAAGAATGGGAAAACTGGTATGTTTACTTTTCCCTATCCTGTTTATAACATTGATTACAATATTGTGGATGATCTTAAGAAATCTAAGGCTAATATCACATATATTGATTTGTTGAAATTAACGCAGCAAAGAGATTTTCTCTTGAAAGCTATGAATGAGAGAAATTCCAAAAATCCCACCATCCCAAGTAGCCAAACCAAGAAGTCAATGTCCAAAATTGTCAACACCTCCATTGCAGCCCAAATTCCATCAGCTATGGAAGCCACTCTGTCCAAAATGAATCGAAACCCCCAAGATGTCAATGCAGCCATGATAGGGAGAAAATCAAAATCCATGACCCCACCTTTCCTTATCACATTTGAAATCCTCAACATGAACGTACATAATTTCCTGGTAGATTCCAGTGCCTCATCCACTGTGATGCCTTATGCTATTGCTAAAAGACTACATGCAATACCTAAGAAAATTGGGACTCGAATTATGCAATTGGACATGACAAATGTGAAAGTAATTGGAGAATTGAAAGATGTGTTGATTCGGATGGCTGCTAAACCACAATACACACAAGTCATTTATATAGTGGTAGTCGATATACTCGAGGCCTATGGAATTCTGCTTAGTAGGGATTGGTCAATGAAACTCAATGGATATTTCTCAACTAATTGGTCACACCTCTTGCTGCCTCAAAAGGGAAAAGGTGATATGTTGAGAGTTAATCGAGAAAGATACATGAAGTATGTGGTAATAGAACTAAATGGTCCCAATGAACCTGTGATGTTTGCCAACTCCCTCTTTGGGAACTATAGTTTCAATGTTTATGATACAGAAACCTGTTTTAGAGAATTCCATGTAGAAACAGTTGAAGAAACTTTGACATACACACAGTTGGAAATTCCCTCCCATAATCCAATTAATGAGATATCCTGTATTATAGTAGATGATAGGACTAATTTCTTAGATAGTAGTTCAATTAATGTAATATTAGATTATATATTCTAGACACTCTATTTTGATGGCTCTAACTTCCTTGAAGGTGCAGGTGCTAGGAGTATTCTCATTGACCTGCAAGGGAACCAACATTTGATGGCCAGCCAGTTGGAGTTTGCATGAACCAACAACATGGCAGAATATGAAGGCTTGCTGCAGGGCCTGAAGAAAGCATTGATATGAAGGTGAAAAATCTTAAATTTTTTGGTGACTGACAAATAATTGTGGATCAGGTAAGGAAAATGATACATTGCAATTCACCACACCTAGTAAGGTACCAGCATGAGTTATGGAGCTTAATTGACAATTTTGATTCTTTTAATATCACATACATACCTCGAACACAAAACCAAGATGTTGATCTGATGGCTAGTATGGCTGCTAAACTTTTGCCTGATTTTAGATTGAAGAATAATAAATGTTATGTTGAATTGATTTTTAGACCATCTGTGCCTGATAGCATCTCAAATTGGCAGGTGTTCGAAGATGATGAGGAAATCCTTGAGTTCTTGCATTGTGAGGAGACATTCAAGAATGCAATCATTGATGAGAAAGAACACAACAGACTTATGAACGAGAGGGAAGATGAGGAAAAGGATCAGCCCAATGTGATTCCCAGATCAGTTGTTAAGATGGAGCACTTGTATGACTTGCATGATAAATTCAAGAATCCGACTAATTGCAAAACACATAGCTCATCCATGAAGTATGAAATGGTCAACCTTGGGACCAAAGAAGACCCAAAAATGTCAATCTGGGCCTTGGGTGCTCTCCACAAGAAAAGGCCACATTCATAAAGCTATTTAAAGACTACAAGGATGTCTTTGCATGGACATATGAATACCTAAAGACCTTTGATACTAGTGTTATACAACATGTAATCCCTTTGGAAAAGGAGGCTAGGCCCTACCAACAAAAGCTGTGCAAGATGCATCCAAGCCTAGAACCGTTGTTGAAGAAAAAATTAAACAAAATGCTAGATGCTAAAATCATCTTCTCAGTCAGACACACCCGTTGGGTAGCCAATCTCATGCCAATAAGAAAGAAAAATGGAGACATCAGGCTGTGTATTGATTTTAGAAGCCTGAAAAAAGCATCTCAAAAGGATAACTATCCTGTCCCTTCCATGGAACACATCCTTCAGTGCGTTTCTGGGTCTAAAATATTGTCTCTATTAGATGGGTTTTCAGGATATAATCAAGCATTGGTATCTCATGTGGATCAACTTAAGACAACCTTCAACACTAAATGGGGCACCTACGCATATCGTAAAATGCCTTTTGGACTTATTAACATGGGCGCCACATTCCAGAGAGCTATGTACATAGCTTTTCGAGGTTTGATTAACAAATCAGTAGTGGTTAACATGGATGACATCATTGTGTATTCATATCACTGAAGGGATCATATTTATCACTTGAGACAGATTTTCGAAAGATGCCGAAGGTATGGAATTTCATTGAATCCCAAGAAGAGCATCTTTGCAGTCACAAAGGGGAAACTACTGGATCATATCCTCTCTAAAGAAGGGATTGTTATTGATCCTGAAAAAATAGAGACCATCATGAGAATACAACCCCTTGCCAATAAGAAAGCCATGCAATCTTTCTTCGGGAGGATTAATTTCATTAGAAATTTGTCTCAGGCTTTACAGAAATAGTGCGTCCCATGCAGCTGATGATGAAGAAAGACATTGTGTATAAATGGAGTGATGAAGCCAAGAAAGTGTTTCAGTGAATCAAGGAAGCCATCGCTAAAGCCGCTACATTGGTTAGCCCCGATTTCAGTAAGGAGTTCTTCTTGTACACTTTTGCTTCTAATGTTTCATACGCTGCAATACTCACTCAAAAAACAACAAAGGCAACGAATTCCCTATTTCTTATATGACCTATAATCTCCAAGGGGCATAATTCAACTACCCAGACGTGGAAAAATAGGGCTACGCAGTTTTCAAGGCCGTAAAGAATTTCCGCCCTTATTTACTAAAGGACAGGACCAAAGTAATCATCCCCCATCCTGCTATAAGAGCCCTCTTCGTGCATAAGGAAATGGGTGAACAAAGAGGGAATTGGATAACTTCCCTTCAAGAGTTAGACCTCGAGATAAAGCTAGCACAGATAGTTCGAGGGTAGGGACTTTGCAAGCTAGAAGCAGAAGCCTTGGCAGACAAAGAAGGGGCATCCGAAGAACCAGAAATGCTGAGCATGAAATATTCACAAATGGAACTCAGGGAGGAGCCCTTATGGATTAATGAAGCACTGATGTATGAACAAGAAATGTCGAAAGCCTTTTTGGACCCTGAGTCGTGGTACTACGACATACGCTTCTATCTAGTGCGAGGATCGTCTCCTGAACATGGATGCATCATAGAGGAGAGCACTCAAATTGAAATCCAAATAGTATCATTTGGCCAACAATGTCTTATACAAAAAAAATCATGATGGAATCTGGCTGAGGTGTTTGGAAAAGGATGATGCCGACCATGTATTGAAAGAAATGGACAATGGCCCAGCAGGTGGTCACTACGGCGGAGAGACCACTACTCACAAAATATTAAGAGCTGGGTATTATTGGCCCACAGTGTTCAGAGACTTGCATACCCATGCTCGCAAATGCAAGGTGTGTCAAACCACCACAGGACGAGAAAGAAACCCTGTTGTTCCCCTCAAGCCTGTTATGATTTATCGACCTTTCCAGCAATGGGGCCTAGACATCATAGGTGAGATAACTCCAAACTCTTCACAGCAGCATAAGTATATACTCACAACGACTGATTACTTCACTAGATGGATTGAAGCCATCCCGCTTCGAAAGGTGAATGAAGATGAGGTAATATCATTCATTGAGAAATTAATTATCAACAGGTATGGCATCCCTGACGCTCTCATATTTGATAACGCTTCTTACTTTTCATCACTGAAATTGACTGAGTTTGCTATTGATAAATCAATCCACATAAGGTATGTGGAAAACTATTACCCCCAGGGAAACAGAGTTGCAGATTCTTAATAAAAACCTTATCTGCATAATCCGCAAGTCCGTCGCTAACAACCAGAGGAACTGGCACAGTGCCCTAACAAATGCCCTTTGGGCCAATAGGTTCACCATACTTCCTCATCTATGGATAGTTAGCCATCTTACGCCCAAACATTACCCTTCCCTCCTTACATCTCTCCCAAGCTTCAAGAGGAACCCCTTCAACCTTGCTTCAAGAAAGGATCAACCAACTGATGAGTCTGGAGGAATTAAGAGATAGAGCCATAATTAAATTCAAAAATCACCAAATGATTATAAAAAAAATGGTTTGATCATCATCTAGCAGGAGATAAAGACTTCCAAATAGGAGAGCTAGTCCTGAAATGGGACAAGTTAAATGAGCCAAAAGGTAAGCACACGAAATTCCAACACTTATGGTTGGGCCCATTCCAAGTTGTGGAAAAAAGTGGTCAAGGAACTTACAGGTTGAAAACTTTTACAGGGAGAAACTGAAAAACTCCCTATTAATGGCTAGCATCTAAAGAGGGACTTCCAATGGCCACCACATGGTGGTTACCTCCTTAGTAGGTTAGGATTCATTTTGGTTTTGCTGTTAGTTTAGTTGCATTTCTATCCTTTTTTTTTCCTACAAATTTTATCTTCCTTCTGTTTTGAATTGCAGCCTGTTTCAGTCAACTGATCTCGGTCCTCTAGTTTCGTTCTACCTTTCAGATTTTCCCTCATTCACCACTTTCAACCTTTCCCTTCCTCATTAACTTGCTGATGATTCTGCTAGTCCTAAATCCATCATTACCCCTCAAATCAAACAAACTGTCTATCAGCCCATGAGAACTTGAAAATCTGCTATAGAATTCAAACCAAGCCACTCATTGGAATAAATCCCACTCAGACCTAGCACATACTTGCCTATAAGGGGCATCTTTATAAAACAAGAATGTGTAACTACAGCTCGACTGGCATGGAGGGACACTGCAATTTGAATAAATCCCACTCAGACCTAGCACATACTTTCCTATAAGGTTTACAGTCATTCTCCATTGGTCCCATCCACCACACTAAATTTTCCAATACCTGTTATCCACAAGTTGATCTAAATTGGATCCATAAAGAATGATTAACAGAGCCATGGTTGTACCAGGTTGGAACAGACTTCAAAGAATTTAAAACAATGATCAAAAACACCTCTAAACCAGTGGCAGTGGTAGCCATCATGGAATGACGAGGACCTTGGTCAAAGCATGCTGACCAAGGCCCATGGAGACTACATGGGAGGAAAAATTAGCCCCTGGGAGGCCCGGATCGGGAAACAGAGGGAGTTTTCGGGTCGAAAACCCTCAAAATGGAGAAGCCCCGAGCACTCGGTCACGTGGGAGCGGGGAAAACTGTGGGACAAAAGGCTAAGCGCTAAAGGCAGGACCCGCTCCAAAACTGGTGGTATTGATCGGGGGCATCCATGGGCAGTAAGTAGTTTTGATGAAAAAGGAGGGATTCCACTCAATGCCCAATGCATGGCGAGTAGAGGAGAGAGGAAACCACCACTCATTATGCGCTAACAGTCGAGCTAGTCAACCGCACGGGATGAGCGAATGGCGTCGGATCTGGGGGCTCCAGATCTAACAGCTGAGATCACGCCCGATGGAGAAGACAAAATTGACAAAGGGTTAAGCCATGATTTATAAGAACTTGAGGTCTGCTTTGACTACCAAGGTGGCGGAAGACTCATTCCATGACATAAATGAAGAATTGGACCGACGAAGTAGGCTGGCGCAGTTCGCAGGAGGACAAGTGGTCATCCATGTGAGCCTGATGATGATGCCGAAACAGGGAACTCCAAGCAAAGCTATAGTAGGCGAATCGATGGAGGGGAAGAGGAAGCAAATCACCATGAGTTCGAATGGCTTTAAATCCATGTACAAACCAGACAGAGGGGATGAGTCGGGAACCGAAAGACAGAACACCAAAGAGAGAAGACAGATTAGAGAAGAACCAGTAAGGCAAAAAGCAGAAAGAGGATAGAGGGCCAAGCTAAACAAAGGAAACATCGAGCACCAGAGAGCTTGAGAGACTCAAGCCATCCCTGAGAGGATCTGTCAGACTAGAGAGGTCAAAGAGCTGGCAAAGAAAAGAGTCTGCGTACTCCAGTGGTTTGGGGAATCCAAGGACCACCGTGCCAAGCCAGTCTGTTTCAGGACACTCATATTGAGCTCCTTCATTGTAATTCCTTACTTCAAGACACAATAAAAAGAAGGCCATCACTGAAGCTGGACCAGAGATGTAGCCCTGAAGGATAGGGTGAACGCCTTATTAATTTCTTGTGTTCTTGTATTTTCTTACTATATTTCTCTGTTGTTTTCCATTTTTAAGTGTCTACGTATTTGCAATTTGATTGATTCATTGCTTAAATAACTTAGACACGCCAGCACATGAGTCTGTAATACCTCCAATTAATAATTCTTAACCGAGGTCACTCATTAGGTGATTATCAGGTCAAGTGGTATCAGAGCTCTAGGCTGTAAGGTTAGACAAGCTTGTGTTGGTTTAGCTGTTGAATGCTCACTAGATCAAAGCTCAAATTAGGAGAAGGAGAGTTGGTCAAAACTAATCCTGAAATTCGGAGAGTCTATCCTTGGAAAGCAATGTCAGAGGAAGGTTCTGTGGGGCCAGACCCTCAATTCATAGAGAGTTTCCTAGCTATAAAGTCTATGATAGAAGAAATGTATAGGGAATTTAGAAAGCATAAGGATGAAGATTCATCAGGTTCTAAACAAGATAAAGAAGAAGAGGAATCTCATAACCGTGACCACTCAAAAGGAAAAAGGAAAGAGGAAAACTTTTTCACACCTCCTAATAGCCCTATACATAATAAGAAAGCATCTTTGATCAAGCTATATGTTAAATTTGACTTGCCTATATATGATGGAGAGTTAAATGCTGAAAAGTTGGAAAATTGGATTAGACAAATTGATGTGTATTACAGAGTACAGAACATCGATTCAGACAAGAGAAAAATTCAGTTGGAAAGCCTACGCCTAGGAGGCACTGCCTTGGTTTGGTGGGAAGGCAGAACCCAAGATGAAATGAAAAGACATGGTAATACTATCTCTATCTAGAGTGAATTTGTTTCTACCATCAAGAAGCAATTCTATCCATTGGCCTACATGCAACAAGCCATGATGAGTTGCAAACTCTTCGGCAATTGAAAGGGAAAAATGTGCAAGGGTACACTCAAGAATTTAGAAAGAGAGCATTGATTCTAGGGATCTCATTAGACTCATCAGAGACTCTTTTGAAGTACATTGGTGGTCTACACAGCTACATGAGGCATACCATCCTCATGTTTAATCCCACTAGTATAGATGAGGTATCCATACAAGCTACTCATCTAGAAGCTAGAGGAAAGAATGGAGATCCAGAAGTTGGGGGACCATCCCAACCCACTGTAAGCAAGAGCAATGAGAAAAGAAAGCAGAAGTGGAAAGCAAGGAAGGTGAACATTGCACAGAAAAGCAAAGCTTCATGCACCCACTGTAAAAAGGAGGGGCATGATGATGAGCACTATTGGATTCTGCATCCAGAGTTGAGGCCTAAGAAGTCTAAGGGCAAGAAGAAGAAGATTGCTACAACTATTCAGAAAGATTTGGGGTCAGACTCGAGAGATGAAATAATCATTGCAGCCATAGGTATAAAAGGTTGATTGCTTTAGAGAATGCTGAAATCAAGAAGCAAGTGTAGGAGTTGCTCGAGAAGGGGTTCATCAGGCCTAGCACATCACCATGTGGGTCACCAATAGTTTTGGTGAGAAAGAAAGATGGCTCGTGGAGAATGTGTATTGACTACCGAGCATTGAGTAAGATAACAATTAAAAATCTTTATCCCCTTCCTCACATAGATGATCTTTTAGATCAATTGAAGGAAGTTGTTTATTTCACCAAGCTGGACTTGCACAGTGGATATCATCAGGTCAGAGTGGCTAGTTATGCCTTTTGGCTTGAGCAATGCCCCTCCTACTTTCATGAGATTAATGAATGATGTAATCAGGCCTTTTCTTGATGATTTCGTTATTGTGTATCTGGATGACATTCTGATTTTTAATAAAACGTGGGAGGAACACCTAAAGCATGTTAAGCAGACATTAGATGTTTTGAAAAGAGAAAAGCTTTATGTTAAACTCTTAAAATGTGAATTTGGAAAAACATCTCTAAATTATTTGGGTCATATAGTAGGGGGTGGTGAGTTGAAAATAGATCCCTCTAAAGTGGTAGTCATTGTAAACTGGCCTAGACCCAAGTCTGCTATAGAAGTGAGAAGCTTCTTAGGAGTAGCACAATATTGGAGGAAGTTCATCTCTAACTTTTCCTCAATTGCAACTCCCTTAAATGCTTTGACAGGATTAAACAAGGTGTTTCAGTTGGGAGGCAAACATTAGAAAGTCTTCGACACCTTGAAAGGAAAGATTAGTACAGCACCTGTACTAGCACTGCCTGATCTACAAAGACCATTTGAGATCCAAACAGATGCCAGTGACTATGCCATGGGAGTAGTGTTCACAGAGCATGATAAACTCATATCTTATCATTCCGAGACTTTTAATTATGCAGTGGTTAACTATCCTACATATGATAAAGAATTGTATGCATTAGTTCAGAGTGTGAAAAAGTGGAAACATTATTTAATGGGCAAAGAGACAGTAATACATACTGATCATCAACCAC